>PVIU01022250.1:0-29916 GCA_004026605.1 Ondatra zibethicus | reverse complement strand
TTTTGGCTATCCTGGGCTTTTTGTTTTTCCATATAAAGTTGATTATTGTTCTCTCAAGGTCTGTGAAGAATTTTGTTGGGATTTTGATGGGGATTGCATTGAATCTATAGATTGCCTTTGGTAGAATTGCCATTTTTACTATATTGATCCTACCAATCCAGGAGCATGGGAGATCCTTCCATTTTCTGGTATCCTCTTCAATTTCTTTCTTCAAGGCCTTAAGTTCTTGTCAAATAGATCTTTCACTTCCTTGGTTAGTGTTACCCCAAGATACTTTATGCTTTTTGTGGCTATTGTGAAAGGTGATGTTTCTCTGATTTCCCTCTCTGCTTCTTTATCCTTTGTGTATAGGAGGGCTACTGTTTTGTTTTTTGGTTTTTTTTTTTTTGAGTTGATCTTGTATCCTGCCATATCACTGAAGGTATTTATCAGCTGTAGGAGTTCTTTGGTAGAGTTTTTGGGGTCACTGATGTACACTATCATATCATCTGCAAATAATGAAAGTTTGACTTCTTCCTTTCCAATTAGAATCTCCTTGATCTCCTTATGTTGTCTTATTGCTATTGCTAGAACTTTAAGCACTATGTTGGAGAGATATGGAGAGAGTGGACAGCCTTGTCTTGTTTGATTTTAGTGGAATCTCTTTGAGTTTCTCTCCATTTAATTTGATGTTGGCTGTCGGCTTGCTGTATATTGCTTTTTATATATACAGATATGATCCTTGTATCCCTAATCTCTCCAAGACCTTTATCATAAAGGGGTGTTGAATTTTATTGAAAACTTTTTCAGCATCTAATGAAATGATCATATGTTTTTTTCTTTCAGCTTATTTATATGATGGATTACATTGATAGATTTTCATATGTTGAACCAGCCCTGCATCTCTGGGATGAAGCCTACTTGATCATAATGGATGATCTTTTTGATGTGTTCTTGGATTCGGTTTGCCAGTATTTTATTGAGAATTTTTGCATCGATGTTCATGAGTGAGAGTGGTCTGTAATTCTCTTTCTTGATTGTGTCTTTGTGTGGTTTTGGTATCAGGGTAACTGTAGCTTCATAAAAAGAGTTTGGCAATGACTCTTCTGTTTCTATTATGTGAAACACATTAAGGAGTATAGGTATTAGCTCTTCTTGGAAGTTCTGGTAGAATTCTGCATTGAAACCATCTGGTCCTGGGCTTTTTTTGGTAGGGAGGTTTTTGATGACAGCTTCTATTTCCTCGTGAATTATAGGCCTATTTAAATTGTTTACCTGGTTTTGATTTAATTTCGGTATATGGTATTTATCTAAAAAACTGTCCATTTCTTTTACATTTTCCAATTTTGTGGCATACAGGCTTTTGTAGTAAGACCTAATGATTCTCTGAATTTCCTCAGTGTCTGTTGTTATGTCCCCCTTTTCATTCCTGATCTTGTTAATATGATTATTCTCTCTCTGCCTTTTGATTAGTTTGATAGGAGTTTGTCGATCTTGTTGATTTTCTCAAGGAACCAGCTCTTGTTTCATTAATTCTTTGGATTGTTTTCTGTGTCTCTATTTTGTTGATTCAGCCCTCAGTTTGATTATTTCCAGTCTTCTACTCCTCCTGGGTGAGTCGCTTCTTTTTTTTCTAGAGCTTTCAGGTGTGCTGTTAAGTCACTAATGTGTGCTTTCTCCATTTTCTTTATGTGGGCACTAAGTGCTATGAACTTTCCTCTTAGCACTGCTTTCATAGTGTCCCATAGGTTTGGGTATGTTGTATCTTTATTTTCATTGAATTCAAGGAAGACTTTAATTTCTTTCTTTATTTCTTCCTTGACCCAGGAGTGGTTCAGTAGTTGACTGTTCAGTTTCCATGAGTTTGTAGGCTTTCTGAGGGTGGAGTTGTTGTTAAATTCTAACTTTACTCCATGGTGATCTGATAAAACACAGGCGGTTACTCCAATTTTTTTTTTATATCTGTGGATGTTTGCTTTGTTACCGAGTATGTGATCAATTTTCAAGAAGGTTTCATGAGATGCTGAAAAGAAGGTATATTCTTTCCTGTTTGGGTGGAATGTTCTATAGATGTCTATTAAGTCCACTTGATGTATTACATCTGTTAGTTCTTATTTCTCTGTTAAGTTTCTGTCTGGTTGACCTGTCCATTGGTGAGAGTGGAGTGTTGAAATCTCCTACTATTAGTGTGTGGGGTTTGATGTGTGATTTGAGTTCTAGTAATGTTTCTTTTACATTGTGGGTGCTTTTTTATTAGGGGCATAGATATTTAGTATTGAGACTTCATTTTGATGAATTGTTCCTGCTATGAGTATGAAGTGTCCTTTTCCATCTCTTCTGATTGACTTTAGTTTAAAATCAATTTTGTTCGATATTAGGATAGCCGCACCCACTTGTTTCTTAGGTCCGTTTGATTGGAAAACCTTTTCCCAATGCTTTACTCTGAGGTAGTGTCTGTCTTTGAGTTTGAGGTGTGTTTCTTGTAAACAGCAGAATGTTGGATCTTGTTTCCGTATCCATTTTCTTAACCTGTGCCTTTTTATAGGTGAATTGAGTCCATTGATATTAAGTGATATTAATGACCACTGGTTGTTAACTCCGGTTATTTTTTTTTTTTTTGGTGGTAGTGTTTGTGTGTTTTCCTTCTTTGAATTGTTCTGGTGGAGGGTTGTCAGATGTCTGTGCTATTGTGGGTGGTGTTGGCTTCCTTGGGTTGAGGTTTTCCCTCTAGTATTTTCTGTAAGGCTGGGTTTGTGGATATGTATTGTTTAAATCTGTTTTTTTGTCATAGAATATCTTGTTTTCTTCATCGATGGTGATTGAAAGCTTTGCTGGGTATAGTAGTCTGGGCTTGCATCCATGGTCTCTTGGTGTCTGCAGCACATCTGTCCAAGACCTTCTGGCTTTCATGGTTTCTATTGAGAAGTCAGGTGGAATTCTGATAGGTTTACCTTTATATGTTACTTGACCTTTTTCCTTTGCAGCTCTTAATATTCTTTCTTTATTCTGTACGTTTTGTGTTTTGATTATTATATGGCAAGGGGATTTTTTTTGATCCAGTCTATTTGGTGTTCTGTAAGCTTCTTGTACCTTCATAGGAATATCCTTCTTTAGGTTGGGAAAGTTTTCTTCTATAATTTTGTTGAATATATTTTCTGGGCCTTTGAGCTATAATTCTTCTCCTTCTTCTACCCCTATTATTCTTAGGTTTGGTCTTTTCATGGTGTCCCAGATTTCCTGGATGTTTTGTGTTAAGAATTTGTTGGATGTGCTGTTTTCTTTGATTAATGAGTTTATTTCCTCTATAGTATCTTCAGCACCTGTGATTCTTTCTTCTCTCTTGTATTCTGTTGGTTATACATGTCTCTGTAGTTCCTATTCATTTACCCATAGTTTCCATATCCATCCTTTCCTTGGTTTGTGTTTTCTTTATTACCTCCATTTCAGTCTTCAAGTCTTGAACTGTTTCCTTTACCTGATTGATTGCTTTTTCTTGGTTTTCTTGGGTACCTTTGAGGGATTTATTAATTTCTTCTAACTTTTTGTTTGTCTTCTCTTCCATTTCTTTAAGGGAGTTTTTCACATCCTGTTTAAGGGTCTCTATCATTTTTATAATGGTACATTTAAAGTCAATTTCTTCCACTGCTTCTGGATTAGGGTGTTCAAGTCTTCCTGTTGGGTGCTCGCTGGCTTCTGGTGATATCATGGCAGGGTCTCAGGGAACAAAGAAGCCTCTGGGGCAGGAGCACTCACCACTGGGTCCCCAGACCCTCTGCCCCGAAGCAGGCTGAGTTGGGGGATCCTAGTGCCCAGCAGATGGAAAGGAGTGCTTGGTGGGAAGATGGAAAGTAGTAGACAGAGAAAGCCAGTAGCTGGGGAGAAGCCCCAATGGTCAGAAACGTTTAGGGGAATTGGAGGGGGGCTCGCACCCGGGACCGTCCAGCCAGGCATGCACACACTTACCCCTCTGGATGGATCCTGCTCCTGAGTATTTTTTAAGCTATTGCAATATTGATTTGTTCTTTTCAGATTTTTGTAATTGGTATGTAAAACTGTTACTGATGTCTGTGTGTTCAAACTTTGCCAGATTTATTTGTTCAAACTGGTTTTTGATGGAGCCTTTATAGGTTGTTGTATATAATGATCATGTCTTTTTCAAGCAGTGACTATTTGATAGAGTTCACCATCATTGAGATGTTCTTTGCTTATTTCTATTGCCCTACTATTCTGGTTAGGACTCTCAATACTGGGTTGAATAAGTGGTGACGGTGGTCTGTTTTATCTTATTTCAGAACTTAGAGAGAAAGAATTTAGCTTTTCTTTCTTTGGCATGATATTTATTGTGGTATTTATTATTTGGAAATATTTTTCTTCAATACCTAACTTCAGGATTTTTATTGTGAATTGTTGAATTTTTATCAAATACTTTTCTGCATCTGTTAAGATGAGCATGTGTTTAAAACTTCATTCTGTTGATGTAGTACATCACATTTATTAATTTGTAAACTGACCATTCTTAGGTCCTTAGGGTGTATCCTACTGATCACAGTGATTATTTTTGTTAATATGCTTTTTGTATTCCTTTGCTAGTATTTGGTTGAGGATTTTGTTTTGATGCCCATCAAGAACACTTAGCTTATAGGTTGTTGTTGTTGTGTGTATGTATCCTTCCTTGTAAACTGAATTTGAAAAAATTTCTTACTCTTCAAATTTTGGGATAATTTGACCATTTCTGTTAGCTCTTATTTAAATATTTGAACTCAACAGCAAACTAACCTGTTGTTGATGGGCGCTTTTAAGAGGCATTTTATATTATAAAGTCAATTTCACTACTGATTGATTTGTTCAAACTGGTTTTTGATGGAGCCTTTATAGGTTGTTGTATATAATGATCATGTCTTTTTCAAGCAGTGACTATTTGATAGAGTTCACCATCATTGAGATGTTCTTTGCTTATTTCTATTGCCCTACTATTCTGGTTAGGACTCTCAATACTGGGTTGAATAAGTGGTGACGGTGGTCTGTTTTATCTTATTTCAGAACTTAGAGAGAAAGAATTTAGCTTTTCTTTCTTTGGCATGATATTTATTGTGGTATTTATTATTTGGAAATATTTTTCTTCAATACCTAACTTCAGGATTTTTATTGTGAATTGTTGAATTTTTATCAAATACTTTTCTGCATCTGTTAGGTTTTCTATTTCTTTGAGGTCAAGTTTCAGTAAAGTGTTGTCTTAGTTTGTGTTCTGTTGCCGTGATCTAAGCCATGACCTAAAGTCACTTGGGAGGAAAAAGCTTTATTTGGTTTTAAATGTCACTAGTAGTCTGCTAGATTTTGTAAGTATAATTCCTGGTAAGAAGCCATGTTTTTCTGTTTAAAGCCCTGGACCTTTGTTGATTATGTGTATTTACCAAAAGAAAGGAACCCATTTGTACCCTGGGCTAGGAAACTTGTTATTGTTAGCTACTATTGCGTCACTGTGATAAAACTGTCATAAAAGTTTAAAAGGATGAATAAAATTTTTGGCTCATGGTTTCATAGGTATCAGTCCATCATGGTGTGTAGAGTATGGCAGAATAAAGTATCATCATGACATTCAGGAAACAAAGAAAAAAGGAATACCAGAAAAATCCAGGGCACAAAAATACAGACCCCAAGGACAGACCCACCCCCTGGTGACTTTTAAGTAGGCCTCACCTCTTACCTTTTACCACATCCCATTAATGCTGTCAAGGGGCCAGTCCATTCACCTGGACAAAACCCTCCCTGGAGTTATCTCTGGAAGACACTGAGACATGGTCTTTACTAACCTATCAGGTGTTTCTTAATTAAGTCAAGTTCACAGACTGGTGCCTTTACCTCTAACTCTGAACAGTTCTTTAAGTAGCTGTCTTATCCCCTAATAACTTACTTAAAAAGTTGACATAACATCTCAACTTTTACCAAGAGCTTCTGAGTTTTCTCTGTACACTTGTCTTTAAATTTCTCCCATGTTAACTGATCTGAAAAGCCTGATTTTTCCAAATGTCTCCCCAACAGTCATGTGGAATGATTTGCTGCTGAACCCCTTTGATATTAAATGCACATGTAAAAGTCATTTCTCTAATCAGTTATTGATAACCAACATTATACAAAACCTGCCATACACACCCAGAAATTTACCATACTGACTGGCCATATAAAGAATCCAGCTACTCCTAGGGAGACACTGGCAGCTTAGAAATAAATACATTCTTAATTCTGTACTCTGGAAATGATTATTGTCCATATTTTACCTGTCACCTCTATATTATTTGTGTGGAATATGGAAATTCTCCTTTCTGAATTACCTAATATTTATACAGTGTTTCTTGTGGCATGTAGCATCAACTAGCAGTTCTAAATGCTCCAAGATCAGAATCTCATCAGTAAGGGATATTATTGCATTAAGAAATAATAGGCTTTAATTAGCTCAGTGTTGAGTTGAATTGTTCAGTTCATAATCCTGGGCAGATGTAAATGTGTCATCATGCTGAAAATAGTCTTTGCAGATACATTGAGAAATTTCAATATGAAATTGTTCTGGGCTTATAGTGAATCTTAAATGGAGTAATGTGTTCTTGAAAAAGCAAGCAAGAAAGAAGAGCATGCAGAGGTGGTCATCTGAACACAAAGGCAAGGATGGTAATTTTGCTGACATCAAACACAATATTCCTAGACTGCTATACACTGAAGAGGCAAAGAAAAACTCATGGGCCTATCAAACCATGTCCATTATGTTACTTTGTGTATTAGTCACTTTTCTGTTGCTGTGATCAAACACCACAACCGAGGCAACTTACAGAAGAGAGATTTTATTCGGGCTTGTGGTTCAAGATGAATAAGAGTCCTTCACAGTGGGGAGTCATGGCAGCAAGAGCAGGCAGCTAAGATCTCACATCTTCAAACATAAGCACAAAGAAGATAGAACTAAAAGTGACAGTGAAGGAAGTCATCGCCCTGTGACATACTTCCTCCACCAAGCCATACTTCCTTAACTTCCTCAAACAGTGCCGACACTAGAGACCAAGTGTTCAAATACCTGCTGCTATGTGGGACATTTCTCATTCAAACAACCTCACCTTGTAATAATGGAACAGAACTCTAATGAAAATCCAAATACATGTTTATTATCTTGACAAGTACTTATTGAACAACCTAATGTGCCAGACAGAGAAATAAGAAAATCCTTTTGGTTAACCGATATCTTGATAGTGATGTGGAAAGAGAAAATAATAAAAACAAAAAGCAAACAAAAGGATTCCTTTCTTCCTTCCTTTATTTGTTCTTCCATTCTTTCTTTCCTGGGATTCGATTTGAACACAAGGGCTCGCTCATGCTAGGCAAGCAGTCTACCTCTGAACTTCTACCAACCAAGGCAATCTCTGAAGGTGAGAAGAATTGCTAAGACAGAGTTATTCGAAAGAATATTAGAATGTGAGCACTTACAGTTTTTGTTTTTCAGATCACATTGTCAGAAAAGGTCCTGGAGGAGATGAAATCTGAACTAACATCTGAACACAAGAGCTAGGAATTTGTGTATAGGATAAAAAATGTTGAAAGCAGATGTTACAGCTAGTGCAGAGGCCTTTTGCTAGGAATTACTTGACTTCTGAGAACAGATGGGAAGGCAGCAGTTTTTGCATGGTAACCGAGTTAAAAAGGCGGTACTGACTTCAAGTTGCTTTGAGAGTGATAGGGGTTGGATCCTGTGCAGCCTTCTAAACCACAGCCAAGAGTTGGTATTTTATTCCAGAAACAATAGGATGCATTTGGAAGATATGAAGAAGGAAATAAAAGATGTGATTTATCAAACGAATAAACTGTTGCCATGGTGATGTTGAAGGGAGGGAAGGACCCATAGTGTGTCAGTTTAGCTAAGGAATTAGATTCTCCTGTGGGACATATACCTTCATCATCAATAGGATTGGAAGTGGTGAGACTGACTGTAATTTTCTCCTCAGACGCCCAAGGCTTATCCTAGCAGAGTTCAGTAAGTGCTTGTTCCCTCTCTCCACACCCATCACCTCTTCTAAGTGTTAGCCCTAGGCTCTGACTCCGAATGTGCTTTGTTAGTCAATTTATGCAATTGCATAAGTCAGAACTCCAATATTTACATAAGGAATTGATCAAAAAGCCTCAAGATCTGCTACTGACTGAAACCAAGGTAGCAGTGGCATTCTAGCCCCTCCCTCTGTAGCTTTAGGTCTGCCAGACAAGCCCAGTGTCCCAGTTCCAAGGCTCCACATCTTCCCAGAACAGCATTAGCAACTGGGGATTAAGTGTTCAAACACATAAGTCTATTAGGCTCATATCAGATTCAAACTATAACTTAATGGCTAAACAGGAAATGGAAGATGTGATTTCCTGGACATAGCCTTAAAGGTCAAGAAAACATGGTTACTCCTCTCCTTCTTTCTCCAGTCCCTTAAATACTGTACAAATTTGCCAGAACCTCAGGAGCAAGCAGAAAAGCATTCTAGTCTTTTTACATCATGGAAACAGGCCAGTTCAGTGATCCCTCCCTCTAGGCTTTCACAGGTAGCTACTATCATAGTTAAGCCACCACTGCTTTGGTTTCCTATCACACACAAAGTAAATAATTAGTAGTGTGACACTCCACAACTAATACCTTTTCTAAAAAACACCAAGATAAATATGTTTGCTACCAGCAAGGACGCTAACTGGCACATCTGTTATTCAGGTTATGCGTGATTTAGTCTTTACACACCAAGGAAGTTCCCCGTGTATTCAACCCAAAGGTTTTTTTTTTTTTTACTTCTGAAAGAATTATAGCCCATTTATTAGTATCTATTATTAAAAGCACCGTGCTTCCTCTAGGGAAGCAAGACTTGATCCACATTTTCCTCACAGCATCTCACATTTCATAAACCCTTGTTTAAGATTAACTCGTATCATTAAACAACACAAAAATTCTTTTACAACTACAAAATACAAGCTGTCTTCTGAGAGACTGAAAATGTGAGTTTAATATAATACATAATATAATGCCAAATAGGTGGCCAAAATCTGTCCAGTATTGGTGAAGACAGTCCTAACTCCCTGGTTTCCCGCTGCTCTGGTTTCTGTCTTACCACACATCCTTTTGCTCTGGCCAGATGTTACCCAACCTTAGGACAGGAATCTGCCCCTGTTCAAGAGTGCAAGTCACGAAAGCAGGGAAGAACAATATGAAATGTATAACTAATGAAAACCTAGACTAAAGCATGTTTTCAATTAGTTAATTTGGTTCTTCATTTGATATGCAAGGAGCATTTGTCTGTGTTTTAAAATATGCTGTGTTCTATGCTGTACATGGCACAATCCATTCTGAACCATGACCAGTTTCTTTTTAAGTGATGGCTACTAAAATAAACCAGGAAATGTTCCAGTATCTTGTACAAGGTAAGAATGAATTTTTTTAAGGTTCATATTTGGTTTGTGTACTTGAAGAGTTGACCACACAAGGCAGGTCATAACCTTCTGTAAACTCAGTCCCAGGGATCCAGTTCCAATTTCTGGCCTAATCAGGAATCAGGCACTGCATGCGTATGTTATATGTACATGCAGACAAAAAATACTCAGACATGCGAGAACATATATATATTGAAGCATGGTGGTTTAACCAGGCATGGTAGAGTAGGATATCTGTGGTCCAAGTCACTTACTTAGCAAGTTCCGGGCTAGCCTGAAACCTTCCAACAACAACAACAATCAAAACTAATTTATATTGATAGTTATTCATACTTGGCACTTTAGCCAGTTTTTAGTCTCTGTGTTTATTAACCGCCACACACAGCAAAAAGTAGCTTCTTTGATAAAAGTTGAGAACAGCACAAATCATTGGTTATATACATAAATATAATGTAGTTTGACCACATGGGCATTCAACAAAACAACAGTATGTTCTATGCTAGGGCCTATGATCTCCCCAGTCATGAGCTTTTAACTAAGTTTTACAGTATCATGAATAAATTTCCTCCTGTGGAACAGGGCTCACCTTAAATGACATGTAGGATTGTACCAGTAGGCACACTCGGCAGCCACTCAGCATCATAGTTTGCAGGGTCCGGTGCTTGTATCTCTCCTCCTACAGCAGCCTGTTTTGCACTTCCAGCGCTAGGAAGTACCATGTGCCAGGGAGAATGTTTCCTGGTCCGTTCCAGGTGGAGCTCACTGTGTCCCACATAGAAAGTGAGTCATATCTTCAGCTATGGGGTTTCACTATCTAGTTATGGTGGGAGGTCAAGAGCAGTAGCGATAGCCTGCATTGTTCTGGGTGTCTCTGGGGTCTCTCTAAAACAATAACTTTTGGGAGATATCTATATCATACCTGGAACAGAGATTTTTTTGTTTAATAACCCATATTTTTTGGAAACAGTGCTGTGCACCCATGCAGAATACCTCTGCTCAAAAACCTTTTAAAAAGTACTTATATATTTTCCAATTAGCTTGCAAACTAGTGGATTTCCATGAGGCTTCTTCATGCATCCTTAGTTTGGAATAATCTATCCCTTACCTTCTCCTCTCTTAGTACACCCTATCCTTTCTTAAGCCTTTAGCCACCAATACATCCTCTTTCTCCTTTTATGCCACCTGTGTTCTATTGTCCCCCTCTAACTGATTTTTTGGGGGCATTTGGAGATTGTAGGTTTCTTTATAGCTTTTCCATGCACCATTCATTTGGTTAACAATTCCATTAACACTTCATTTCCCATCCTCTACCCTCCTGCATGCTTGAAACCTTTTACTCTAGGTGTTTCCTTTTCTATTTTCATTTTACCTTTTTTTTTTTACTATCCACCTTTTTTCAAGGCATCCACTCCCCAGTGACCTATTTTTTAGTTTCCTGGGTTCTATATGTGCTCCTGGTTAAACATCTAAAATTTTTATTTTAACAGCATGCGGTGTGGTGATGGTCCTTGTAACTGTGTATATATGTTTCTAAAAGGGACAGACATGAATAAAACAACTCCACTAACTATTGACTTGTCAATCTTTGGAGGACAGTTCCTTCCCTCTTTAAGACTTAATGAATGTTCAACCTCCAAAGCCTCAGCATCAGCAAAACAGAAGCCTAGTAAACCTAGCACTGTAATTTAAAGCATGATTGTGAATGAACTGGGGAATAAAGTGGTATGTAATATGCATCACGAGTCAGATTGTCAAACTAATACATAGCATATTTGTAGCTGACTATTTCTCAGTGTCTGTCCAATCATTTAATAGTTTCCATCTGCTTGCCTGTTCTTTGGTGAATCTCACCCACCAAAAGCAAGTGGAAGGCTGTAAAGTAAAAATTTATTTCCTTTTCACCACCCTCGCCTTCACCACATTCTCTAGCACACATTCTAAGTGGTCTGTAGACTTTCCCTGTCTGAGTCTGAATATGTCTGAATGTTATAGACATGAAAAACAAATATTCCTGTGTGATCTTGTGTGATCCATAAGAATATAATAGTATGAATGGATTTTGTTTACACACATACACATACACACACTATATATGTATACCTATATAAAATATCTTTTATGCAAATAGATGGATGGGTATTCCTTATTCTTTTTAATGATTGCTTTGTGTTCCATTGCATGAGTATTCTGTCTTCTAGTGTGTGAATAGCTCCCTTTAAATATTTTGGTATGGAAAAACAACCCTTCAAGCAAAATTTCTTTTTTAAAAGATTTCTTTTTGTTACATTTATTTAGTGTGTGTGTGTGTGTGTATGTGTGTGTGTGTGTGTGTGTGTGTGTGTGTGTATGTGTATGCACATATACACACATGCATGTGTGGAGACAAGAGGACAACTTACTGGACTCTGTTCTCTTTTTCCACCATGTGGATCTCAGTAATAGAACTCAGGCTTGACAGCAAGTGCCTTTGCCTGCTGAGCCATCATAGTGGGCCTCGGCAACTCTTCTTAGTATTGCTGCTTTGGAGTGCTTAGATGATGCTTTCTAATTTTATTGGCAACATATTTATAGAAATGGATATCTTTTATTCTTTAAAGCCAATGAGAACTCATTCACATTAATCTACAAACAAACGAAAGATGGTTTTATACAAATGGTTAAAGTGGTTAGGAGCTCAGATCCAATAAAAAGAAAAAGTCTCTTGTCATTTTCTTCTAAATTTAGATCCCCAGCTTCAACTTGTCAAGAGAAATTATTCTGGAGATTATCCTTAAAATTCTTTCATGTTAATTTCATCATATCTTCTATCCTAAGGATATCTGAGAGGGTACACGCAGCCTGGGAAACAATCACTAGAGCTCAGAGATGGAAGCTGCCGGAAGGTAAGAGCAGTGCTTACACAGTGGAGAAATGATGTGCTGAGGGACCTCGGTCATCCAGAGCATTTGGTAACCCGACCCTGTCCTTCAATAATGCCCTATTCCCAGAGGAGCAGACACCCTGGGATCTGCTGCTTGTTAGGTGTGGGCCTTAAACAAGTAGCTTAACTTCCTTCTACCTCAGGTCCTTGAAATGATCATGATAATGCTGTCTACTTTGTGAGGTTCTTATGAAAAAAAAAATCAAGAGCTACCATTTATAAAGCATTGAAGGGCCCGTAACATAGTAATCACTACACAGGTGTTAGTTAAATAAAATGTTAAGCAAAGTGTAAGCACAGAGGTTATCCTGCCCTGTCTACTGAAGAAGCCCTCCTGAAACTTCCTAAGCTGAAAGAAATGTATGTATGTATGTAAAATTCTTCCTCATTCTCTTACTAACCCCTTCACTGTAGACACTTTTCTATGCAGTGCTCTCAGAAGCCCCACATTTCAATAGTCTGTCACAATCAGAAATGTTAGGTTACAAATAAAATGGATCGATATGTGTAACTGATTTTCAGGCAGTTGCTTGTGCATTCTTTGTGTTCAACAAACTGTTTTAGAACAAGAGCAGAACTGCAAGAATATATCATATAACAAACTGAATTAAAATTCAGGAACCAAGTTTGGTACACACTGTACTTAACATTTTAATGCTACAGTTATTGAACTTCCTTTTTTCAAAGGGGGCTTGCCAGAGCTTCACACACCACCTTGCAATTTCCTGCATTTTGATTAGTTGCAAAAGATTTGAACTCAAGTATGAAGCTTGTTTTTTTTTCTGAAAGCTTCCAAGGTACACTTTGCACTTTGAGACTTATTCTTTAGTATAAAGGTGAAGGCCTGATGTGGCTTTGGACACTGTGACAGGGTATTTTGGATGACTGTATCATGATTCAGCTTAATAATGAAGGTGAATGCCTCATTTCCTCATGTTATCACTAGTAGAATTTGTGGGAATTGACACCAGTTTTAAGGCTCTTCTTCAGCATAGAATCACACTTGTATGACTTCAGGAGAATGTACTGGATTGAATATTTGTGATCCTTCAAATTCCTGTGCTGGGATCCTGATCTCCATAGTGATAGCATTAAGAGGTTTAAATAACACAGATTCAAGAGATCTTTCCTCTCACCCAGTGAACACAGGGGAATTGTGCCTCTTTAGACTGTAAATCTGCTGGTACCTTAATCTTGGAACCATAATAAATAAATTTCTGATAAATAAACAAAACTGCTAGTTAATTGCATTGTCTAATAGAAGTCTGAGTGAACTAAGATAAATATTTCTGGTGGTGAAAGTGGGGGACAAAATTAGTATGCTACAGTAGTCACTAAAATATGGATGGCTAACTTTCAGAGTTGTCTTGGATGAAAATGCTAAAGGAAGACATTACATTAAATAAAAATATAAATAACAGATTGTCAGGTGTTTTATGCTTTATGTGTATGTGTGTGTGTATGTATGTGTGTGTGTGTGTGTGTGTGTGTGTGTGTGTGTGTGTGTGTGTGCGTGCGTGCATTATCTTGTTCTAGAAAGCAAACCTCTTAGAGCTTTAGGGCTCTTCTTCCAGTACAGCAATTTGGAAAATATGACATTCTAGGTTTTACTTTATCCTGCAAGACTGCAAAAGCCCATGTTTAACTTTCTTTTCAGACTTGAGTTGCTCAAGGAACTCCACACTGCTTTCTAACAGCACCCCATTTCCTGATGAATGGTCATTTCCCTTTGCTAAGTTCTAACAGTTTTTCACGTTCTTCAATTTTCTCTGTTAAACAGTCCTAGGCACAACTGATCATAAAGTCACAGGCAATATTAAAGCCTTAGACTGGGAAGGAAACATAGAGAATATCCAATCCACCCTCTCATTTTATAGTTAAAGAAATTCAGTACCCAAGAGGATAAAAACTTGTTCAATGCCATCCAGTTAATTTGTAGACTGGGCCAAAGTTTCCAAGGTAAATTTTTTATGTGGATAAAAATGCATCTAAAACCATTTTAAAATGCATGCACAGTTCCTTCTGTCTGCTCGAAATAGCACAGTAATGCAACCTACACAACCAAGTTTGGAAGATACTACTTCTAATCCTGAAAACACTGTGATATGACAAACAGCGAAGTGAGGTATATGATTTACAGACTTTGGCTTCAGGATTTCTTGTTAATTCAGGGCTGACTAGGTCAGTCTAAAGATATTCCTTTTCTTTTCTTAATAAGTTTTCCAGAGAGTCAATGGAAAATAGACAAATACAAACACAGAAAACATGTCAACACAAGAAACAGGCTTAATAATATATTGTTATAATTAATTTCTATTACTATAATATCTACCATTTTGTATCCACTCGTGTGGCAAATTGAAGCTCAGACAAAATATTGTAAATTACCCTTGGATTCAGAATCTGAATGTAGTTGGAGCCAAGTGTGAGAAGTCTGTGGCTTCTCATCCTATCTTCGTTGTCCTCTCCTTCCTCTTACATGGCCACAAGTGGTCATTCAGTCTATGTAGGGTCATTTTCCTCTATCTCTCTATGTTCATTTTATAATACAATACATCTCACTAACAAGCAGGGTGCTTCACACATTTATAGATGTAAAGAGAATGTGCAAATGTGTGTCTTTCTCCGTATTCCAATGGACTGCCGACCTTATGTCCAAGCAGTTGAAACAGACTTGAATAAAAGTGTGTATAACCCATCATACATATATAAGTTTTGTCTACAACTCCAAATAAATATTCTTGGCTCAGAAATTTTTTGATGATTCTTTTGGGCAGAATAACCCACCTTTAGAAGAACAGAGAATCATGAAAACTTAAGTGGGTCTTTGGAGAAAATTAGGACTTTGTGGGAAGGGAGATCTGGGTCTTGTGGCAAGGGAAGGGCATGGTCTAGAAAAGAGAAAGTGGTTCCATGTGAGCAAATCCTCTTGGCCATATAGACACATAACCTCTAAAGAGCAGGGCCAGCGAGCATCCAGAGTGGTAGTTTCTAATGCAACAGTATCAAGGAAAGATGTGACCAGATTAAAGACAAGAAAGTTCTAGGACAGGGCATCTTTATGGACATTATTTCTTGGGTTAAATTTGTGCAAGGAATGTAAGTAAAGATATTTGATATTCATAAGCAAATACCCCCAAATGAGTTGTTTTTAAAAGAGGTATGTTCTGAATATGAATGTTCAGAAGTATGACTTGTCAGGACTGGAAAGGATATCCAAAATTATTTAATAAAGGTGGAATGTGGTTCATTTTTGGGATGTTTGTATGAAAGCGCTCCTGTCAAGGTTCAGGAATCTATATGGAAGAGGGGCAGAAAGAGTATAAGAGCCAGAGATGGTGCATGTCTCAAGAAAATAGCGTTTTCAAACTCAGCAGGGCAGACACACATATGAACTCACAGAGGGTGGCACCGGGCACAAGGCATGCACAAGATCAAGCTGGGCAAACTCCCAGCATGGAGGAGGGGAAGAGGCATGAAGTGCCACCCAAAGCTAAGAAGCTATTCACAACTGTTAGCTGTTGGGAGAGAAGAAGGTAGTTTTATTCAGTGTGATGCTGTCTCTAACAACCACATCCCAGGGCAGGCCCCATACTCAGGAGTCAATACAATGCTGTTTTTCTCTTTTCCTCTTTGAAGAGAGAAAGAACACGAAGTTAGGTGGTAGCCAGATGGGAGATGACTTGAAGGAGTTGGAGGAAGGGAAAGAATATAATCAAAATATATTGCATAAAATTCTCAAAGAATAAAAACATTATTAAAATAAGTCACATACACACAGAAAGAGAGAGAGACAGAGACAGAGAGTCAGAGAGAAACAAAGATAGAAACACAAAGAGAGAGAATGGGACTTGTCCAAGGCCTGGCTTAAAGTTAGTAATGGAGCTCAGACCTTAAACTTGGTATTTGACCTTCTGGGTTTCAAGCCTAGTTTCTTTGGATAAGCTAATGTTAATTTTATTTATCATATACACAGTCTGGAAGGATGACTACAGGGTAGCTCTTATTTTTTAACCTATATGACACAGTAAAACTAAAAAACACAGCATTTTATATTGAAAGTCCAAGGCTTATCAGGAAATGTACTCACTCAGTGGTTTTTAAACATAAAGCAAAGAAAACCAGCCCATAGATCACTATCCCAGAGAACTGTAGACAACAATGAGGACCCTAAGAGAGACATACATAGATCTAATCTACATGGGGAGTAGAGAAAGACAAGATCTCCTGAGTAAATTGGGAGCATGGGGACCTTGGGAGAGGGTTGAAGGGGGGAGGGGAGAGGCAGGGAGGGGAGTAGAGAAAAATTTAGAGCTCAATAAAAATCAATAAAAAACAGATAAGCAGAGCATGGAGACCTCCTTTCAGATTTAGCTCTGCAGTAACATTTAACCCATGTCTGTTTCCCTGTGGTCAAGTATAAATAAGAAAGTTAATTCTTAGACTTGCTGCAGCAAAAATGGTATAACCTTTCCCCAAACTCCAAGAACAGGGAAATAAATTCTGTAATACTGATATGGTAAAATATTGTAAACATTGAAAATCATGGCTTTTGAAAACTGTTAGCAGTAGTTTAGAAATTTGCAAGGTACGTGAAAAGCATGATTCAGAAATTGTATCGGCTGAATTGGATCAATCTTATTAAATACATTTAGCAATCAACCATCAATATCTCCTCTAGTGGTGGTGGCTTGTGAGCTTCTCCCTTCAAGCTGCAATTTTGACAGCTTTACTCAAGTGTCCTGTGCAGGTAAACACAGCATGCAGGTCCTGTCATGTCCAGAAGACAACTGTGTCCCTCTGGTCATCTCTGACACCTGGCTCTTACCATCTTTCTGCCTCCTCTTCTGATTGGTACCCAAGCCTTGTGGGGGTAGTAATTTTGGTATCCTATTAGTGGCTTAGCACCCCACTAATATTTACTCTCTGCTTTTTGACTGGTTGTGCATGTTCATGTTAGCCACCAGCCATGATACAAAGAAACTTGTCTGATGAGGTGTGAGAGGCAAACTAATTTATGGGTACAGAGAAATAAATCTAGAGGACAGTGTGATACTTTGTCCATTTAGTAAAATAATAATAATAAGTTCTCCCTTGGGGACTGTGAGCTCCCCATGTCATAACTTCTTGGGAGGAAAATTCATTTGTTTTTTATTTTTTATTTTAGCGTATGAATACATTGTAAGTCAATCACATTCGAGTGGATGCCCTTATATCCATGTGTATATGGGCAGCACAAATTGGAATTGGTTGGTTATAAAAAATTTAAAAGAGTACATGGAAATTAGGAGGGGTTGGAGAAGTCAGGGGTGGACCTGGAAGAAGTTAGAGAGAGAAACAGAAGAGCGACTATGATCAAAATGTATTGTCTGCATGTATGTAAATTTAAAAAACTTAATAAAAAATTATAGTTGAAAAATACCTAAAAGACATACATCGAAATGTTGATTTTGTTTAGCTCCAGATGGTAATTGGAAGTGATTTTATTTTTTCATTATATATTATTTTCTGAATTAAATTTCAGAAACATTAATTTTATTATTAGAAAAATGTATTTGAGACAGAAGGCTAGTGATCAATCTCTAGTCCAGCTTGGGCAACATAGTGAGATTCCATCTCAAAAGGAAAAAAAAGAGCAAGCAACCAACCAACACATTCCAGCTTTGAGAACCATGTTCTAAATAATCAAAGGACTTTGTTAAAGGAAAATGTGTGTACATATATAAAGGACATATGTGTACATCATCAGAAAGACTCAGTATATATGCTACGGCCACGTCAAACCAATTTCCATGTGTTGACCCCAGTGTCCCTCAAAGTCAACTCTATCTTGACCATCAGACATTGTCTTTATCTACTCACAGGAGGATTGTTTTTGGAGTTGTTGTGCCCCCTATAGGACTGAGAAATATGCAGATAGAATCTTTTACTCCATGGCATCATCAATTCTAGCTCCTCTTTTCAGTAGGCAACCTTTAACTATGGAAGATACTGGTAGAATTGGACAGAGTTAAATAGGTTATCTAGAAATAAAAGCAGACTGTAAGCACAGCGGCTTTGGTAGTAATATCAGAGCCAAGCTTTGGATCTGGACAGGAACACTCTTAAGTGACTACTGCTGCTCTGACTGCGGTGTCATGATGGTTATTTGAGATTTCATTGAATCCTGTAATATCATAATTTATGCTATTTCTTTTTCTCTGCTCCCCTTCTTCCTTTCTCCTTTATTTGTTTATTGGATATATGGAATCCCAGAAGGACAGCAAACAAGAACACTTCACTTTCCAAGAGCACACAGTTAATGAAAGCTGGATCTGAAGGTGGAATTCAGAATTTGGTCCTGAAATGTGCTGTTATCTACAATAGAGTCCAATGGCCATCAGAGTTGCCTAACACCAGTTTACTCAAGAAGAATTTTAAAAATGTAAATTTCTAGGTCTCATTTCTAGAAATTATAAATTTTGTGGGTTGGGAATGGGGCCAAAGAATCAGGGTCAAGAGACTCACCATCGCTAAAGTTCTTCAACTTCTCAGATCCTTTCTGAGTGACAAAGTGGAGGAAATGACCTTATCTGGAGTCATGGGTGGTATGTGGTTGGGACTAAGGGGCCACGCTCTGGTTCCCATTTCTCCCACCTCGTGCACAGTCAGTACAGTGGAGCCCTTCATCAGCTCCACTCACCATGGCCATCATCCAGCTGATTACTACAGTTTGTGCACACGTCAAGGGAGGTGGAGGAGGAGAGGATCTAGTGGCGGTGTTTTGCTCTGGAGGAATGTGGCAGACCTGTCAGAAACACATTCCAGATTCTGCATTCTCTAAGGGATATTTTTCTACTGGTCTTTTGAGACCACAGAATTAAGTACCTGTACCAGAACTGCAATCTCCAAGGTGTTAATGCTAGAAGTCACCCTCGGCTTCCTCACGTGACAAGGGTTTAATAATAGCTGTTTTAATGGAGTACCCCAGGAGTCAGATTGTAGAGAAAGCAGTCAATTAGTGATAGGAAAGGAAATACAATCAAGTACAAAAAAATGAAAGATTTGTCAAGTAAAGATACTTGGGGAGACATACAATGAAACATTCACTTTTATCTGAAATTTGTATTTAATGTCTTGTTTTCTTTTTAAATCTAACAACCACAGTGGAAGGTTCCCTTTCACCCCTGACTTTTGTTTAATTATTCCACAGTGGTGAAAAGCTTGCTATCTAGAAAATATTGATTTCATACCATCATTCCTTAAATAGATTGAAATTATCACTTAGTTCTCTAAAATTACTTTGATGAGATAAACAGGCAATATTCAGACAAAGGTGTCTTATTGGCCTTGGGAGATTTAGGGGTGAGATAAAGAGAGAAGCTGAAGAAATCCTGCCTGCGTCAGAAGGCTTCTTCACAGGACAAATACACATGGCTTGAAGCTGAAGCCAGATAGCAGCGACTAAGAGAAATTCTTGGGAGAGTGAAGAGCATAATGTAGACTATAGTTCAATATCTGCTCTCTAGAGTTTAGGAAGGTTTGCATCTACGTGGCCCATAGATTCTTATCCAGGGTATGGGTTCAGTAGCTAATAATTTCTTAATGTACTTTCCAGCCCCAGGAGTCAGTAATTTAGTATACTTAAGTACGGATAGCTCTGACACCTTTGCCTTGACTATCAGACCAAATAGGCAGTAGCACAATAGGATAGTTATATAACTTGCTAACATGATATTTAGACTGCCTGAGGGCTGTCGCAAAGCTAAGCTCCAGTGATAAGAAGGTCCTGGTCCATTTTATTATTATTTCCCCCCATTCGTCTGAGGCACCAATTGTTACTGAGAGAGATAGGTGTCTTAGTTCGATCTCTTGTTAACATATAAGCCATATGGCAAACATGAACTTGACATTTCCTTATTTCAGTTACTTATTTTTTCCAAAGGAGAATTAAAAAAAAAAAACAAACCTCACACTGTGGGGGAAAAGTCCCAATAGCCCTCGAATGTAAAATATGGATAGGAACTAGATGTGGGAAGAAAATAAGGCAACATGACAGTGTTAATCAGCAATAAGGAATAACACTAATGCAAGGACCACAGCAGACCAGACACAGTTCTAGATACTGTGTTAGGAATAACACAGTGCTTACAACTCCGTGGTGATGGAGGCAGTGGTGATGTCCGTTTGAGGGAAGAGAGAACGGGAAGAGAAGTCTCGCCGTTTGCCTGTGGTCACCCAGGAAGCATCAGGTACCCTGTTAAATTGCCTCTAATAAAATCCTGATTTCCTGACTTCATTTGAGTTTGTTCAATACTACATTTCTAGGGAAGACTTAATCAGTTTTTTGAGAAAACATGGCGTTAAGTCCCATTTCAAATTAGGAAGAATCTTTGGCTCAATTCCTTTAGTCTCTAAAAGTCCCTCAGTGGCCTTTCTTGGATAATTAGTTGCGAACAATATCAATTATATCTAAGTGGGCAAATTGAATTACTACAGATGAACGATTGATTTTTTTAATTATCATTGATTGCTCAGTGGTTATCTCAGTGTAAAGATTTTATGTTGTGAGTCTTTAATTTAATTGCTTTATTAAGGAGTGCAAAGGCTGGCACCGCAGTGACAGTGAAGTTCCCTCTTCCCCCTTTTCTCCTCAGTGATGTGACAGAAGCCTAAGACATTCACCAAAACAGCCAAAGTAAGGAAACAACTGAAATTATATGTGCCTTTAATTCTTTATCATTTTGGGACATTTACAGGGTTCACAATGTTCTTGGGAAGGAGTTGGGCTTGGCACAGTGACTGTCTTACTCTCTTATCAAATATTGATATTTTTAATCCTCAGGTTAAATTTACAGTAATCTAGTTAATCAGGATTAATAGTGATCAGGAACTGGTGTGAATTTAGCAGGTGAAAAGCAGGGCTCTACTCTTTAAATCTAACTAACACTTACGCTTTCCAATAGTAATAACTGTGTGGCTCTCCCTCTCCTTACCCCCTCCTTCTTCCTCATATCCCTCTGCTTCCTTCCCTCTCCTTCTCTCCTCCCTCTCTCTCTTCTTCATCTTTCTCCTCCTTCCCCTCTCTCATATTTTAGATAGACTCTCATTCAGTTCCCCACTATGCGTTAAAACTTGTCATCCGTCTCCACATTTGATCACACCTGTTCCGCTTTTACTCCAGATTTGTAGCCGTGCATTAAGGTCCCATGTATAAATCTAAGGAACATTATTATCTGTAAATATTAAGATCAGTGATTCTTATGGGCAGTCAAGATACTGGCATTGTTTTGATTTACAAAAATTGTCTAGGGCTAAGCCTCTCAGTAGTCTGCAGAAATTGCTTAGGAACTTACTCAAACAACCATTTTCTATTTCTCGTAAGCACTTGAGTTAGGTAAGCGAGTTCTTTATTGAATTCTCTCTATTTTATGCTACTCTCATCTGTTCAGAGTTGAGCTTCTTGGAATCAGCCAGTGAGTGGGCAGGGAGGTGGCCAATCTAGGATGGCTCCAGCTGGGAGAATTTGATTCTTGCATATGGTCTTCATCCCTTAGCAGCTAGCCCAGAGTTTTCTTTTAGCAAAGGAAGAATGTTCCCAACACTTTGTGAGACCTAGCCTATGAACATACCCTGACATAACTAGACAACTCCAGCCTCCAAGGCAAGCTCCCAGACAGCTCAACGAAGCATGCAGGACAAGACATTTGATAACTTGAGTGGAGTAACCACATAAATACATCTTTTCTCCATCTGTACCATACTAGTCGAGTAACTTACATAAATTTAAATTAATCCTAATTCCTAGTAAGTACTAATACCTAGTAAGTACATTTGAAAATTCAATTTGCAGGTCATTGTATTATTTATATTTTTATGTATTCCCATAAAACATTTGCATTTTTGTATTTAGAAATCACTTGAAAAAAATCTGTTAGATATATTTCTATTTACTAAATCTGTTTGCTATGTGATCATTTTCACAGGGAACTAAAGTAATCATAAGACATGTTCATGGGAATTGTTAGACTTCTGCGGATCATTTCACACCATTGGTACCTCTGTGCACTGAAATAGTTATACACTTTATGACTTAGCGTCTAAAGCAGTGGTTCTTAACTTGTGGACTGCAATCCCTGTGGGGATTGAATACACCTTTCAGAGGAGTTGCCTAGAACCATTCTGCATATCAAATATTTACATTACAATTCATAACAGTAGCAAGATTTCAGTTATGAAGTAGCAGCAAAAATAATTTTAAGGTTGGTGGTCACCACAACCGGAGGAACTGTATTAAAGGAAAGTTGAGACCCACAAAGAGTCAAAGTAAGTGAAAAATTGAGACAATACAAATAGAAAACCCAGGTCTTCCATCCCATCCTGCAAAATAATAGGTAAACTGTGGCTTTGTATGATGTTTTAACTGGAATGAACTCATCTGGATGACAACATTAATTTCTGTGGCACTATTGCTCACGATTTTGTCTGAATTTTGGCATTTGACAGTATAATGAGAAACATCTGGATGATTTTTCCTCAACAGTACCAAATATACATCTGTGTGGAAGAATGGTCTGATTTTGGCATGCACTTGGCATGTTTATATATGCTCTGTAACCAGATGGGTTACACCATCTGGGTAATTCCAGAGGTTTGGTTGTAAAGTGTGTATTTATGGTTAGGATGTAGAGATAAGCTATCAGAATTACACATACTCACTTGGCAATACCCCTAGATTCCAACATCGCTTCTCTATGTTGGATCAAGTTCAGGAACAACTTAAATATATTTTCACAACATTTCCTAAATGACTGTATTGTAATTCAATGTTATATTTGGCAAGCTCAACCTAGAACGCAGTAGCTAATGGTGCAAACTGATTTTATTTGCATACCATTGTTAACCACTTTCATGAAGTACTTACCCAATGTGTCAGATTGTTATGATCTGTTTAATGACTTAATGGATGAGACACATTGTTCTTAAATTCAATTATACCCTTTGCACCTCTGGAATCAAGGTCATGTCAGCATTTCTATTATTATATAAGTGTCTGGGTTTAGCAGTTTTAAACTAAGCTTTAAAAGGAGGCTTCCAAATCAAATTGTAGTAATAAAGGTCAGTGCCGGAGGGGCCCAAATTTAATATATATATATAATTTTTGTGCATCCCCTGCTTCCTAAAATACCTTTAAGGAAAAATTCCCTTATAGTCCATGCACAGCAGATGGAAAGGCTTTCATTTCCCATTTACTTCATAATGCTAGGCTTTCCTGCCTTGTTGAATGGCAACCATTTCTCAGACCATCTGGCTTTTAATCTGCACCCCAGTATTTACTGATTGTTACTGACTGTATCACCTTAGGCTGTTACTTAGCAACTTTATGTCTCACCTATTAAATGGACTATTAACAGTACCTACTTCTTAGAGTTGTAGTGAGGATTAATTAAGATGCTATGAGTGTGTATTTGGGATCCAACGTATGATTTGCACAAGAGTCGCTTGTTTTTATGATTAAAAAAGAGATTTTATGTGAGTCAGTCGAACATCAGAAAAACATCTGGAAATCCTAGGCTATTGAGGTGGGTGAGACTCAGCATTGACTGATAGGTATGAAATAGGTTATAACTAGAAAGCAGTCATCACTAACATCAGTAACTCTTCTTCAGAAATTAAAATGTTTATTATTTATGAAACACTGTGATGTTAATAGATTTTCTTTGGAAGAAACAAAATTTCCAGAAGCAGTTGTTTTAGTTACTTTTGTAGCCCTAGTTAAAATGACATTGTTGGTGAAACACCAGACAGCTCTCATCAGCTGAGCATTAATCATGAGAATGTAGATACATTTTCTTCCCCAGGTGTGGGGACAGAGCCTCTTCTTTAGTGTTTTTAAAGTTAATCAACAGATTTGGTTTCGTACTGGTCCTGTGCTTAATTTGTTGCTAAAATTACAGGTAAATTCTCCTCTCAGAAGTTGGAAAATGGCTGATTCACCGATAGGTGCATGTGTTTTCCCATGTACTCTCAGAAGAATCGCTACCCTTAGCTGTTGCAGCTACATGCTTCTGCAGGGGACAGATGGCTGTGGGAGGGGTCCCACACCGAAGCATGACAAGTGTGACATACATGACTGCACAGATGCTTCAGATTCCTCCCAAAGTGAGTACATGTGTCGGATGTCACAAGCCCTTGGAATTTTCAGTAATAAATATATATTAGAAGCTTTCATGTCAACACATACTGTCAAGCCTTGTAAATTATAATTCTTAACTCATTTACTTGAATTTCACCTCAATTAAAATTCTTTGGTTCAATTCAGGTTGAGTTTAATCATGTTTTCCATCCTCTGACATAATATGATGACACTCATACAACTACAATCTGCTGTTTTCACCCTGCCATTGTACAAATAGAACCCTAGACTGAGAAAGTCCTGCAGAACTCAGCCTTATGAGTGAGCTTTGACTGTATAAATGACTCCGTTCACATGAATTCCTTTTGCTAGCGATAAAATAATCTGTGACCTTTGCTGGGCAAAAGCAGGAGGAAGAGAATATACAAACACAGCAAAAGGAAAAGAAACTAGTGATATAGAGAAGATGAAGGATAAAGCCTTGTAAACTGAAGTAAGATTATATAGAAGAACCATCTAAGTATGGCTATAATTCACCTAATATATATGTGTATATACATACATATGTGTGTGTATGTATTAAGATTTTATTTTTACTTATACTTGTAAGTCTGTGTCTGTGTGTGGGCATGCACATGCATCAGTATAGATGCCTGCAGAGTTCAGAGTAGAGCATTGGATCCCCAGAGTTGGAGTTACAGGCAGTTGTGAGACACCTGATGTGTGCGCTGAGAACCAAAACTCAGGTCCTCTGCAGGAGTCCTATGTTCTCTCAGCTCCCCAGCCATTTCTCCAGCCTAGGCTTCAAATATATTTTTAAAAGTTGAAAATGGTCTGCAGTATCTACTGGCAAAGAATAAGCAAAATGGATGTCATTAAGAATTCTGTAAAATAGCTCGTTTCTGACACTTTCCTAAAAGTCCTTATTGCTATTTCATAAATTTAATTCAGCTCTATTGACTGAAAAAATGGCTGACATAAGGAGCCATGTTTTTTCTTAAAATTGGACTACAGTTATGATTCAGGTGGAAAGAGAAATGCAGTACTTCGAATTGTACAATGGAGTTAGAATGTAGTGCATCCAACCAAACAGATGTACAAAAATCTACCTAGGACACTGGTGGATAGTGTCCAAAACATAGTCTTTCCTGGGAGTTGGGCTTCTTGACACTACTAGTTCATTGCCATATTAATGAAGGAACTTAATAAGTAACCTTAATATTTATTGGTCAAGAGTGAATCACTATCAGCCCACTCAGGAATAGGTATGGAATAAGATTAATAATTTTGTCAAAAAAAAGAATGCAGAGGAGCAATGACTGACTGGACTCTGAAGATATCTTTAGTGTTATGGTTAGAACATCTGATGTCATGTGAGTCCAGATTATTATTTGAAGGGCAAGATAATTACAGTGCAAGAATTGGAGTAAAATATAGCCCTAAACTCCCCAAACTTTTCCAACTCAGGTGGTTCTCTGTGGTGGCCCTCGGTTACATACTTCTAATATTGTACATTTTCCTTTGTGTATTATTTATTTGCATACTGTTAGTTTCTGTGTTTGTTAACACAGTTGGAGTTTCTGTGTCTTCTTTTTGTGACATTGAGCAGTGTATGACAGTGCACAGTGCGTACATGTGTACATTATATAAGTGCTTACATTATATAAGAAGACAACATAGTCATTATTCTGTGGTGCTTCTAATTCCAGAGAGATGAATGAGCTGACAGGCCAAACAAATGTCACAGGCTTGATTTCCACTTCTCAAAAGCACGTTTTGACAGATCAAATTATTTAGTATCATCCAAACTAAAAACCCTAAGAAATCTTGAAGTTGTAAAAATCATTTATTGCAACTCCGAATAGTTCTTAATACAAAAGTAAGAGCCAGTAACTATTTTAAAATAAAAGAAAATTAGGGCTGGAGATTTCTTCATGGTTAAGAACATTGGTTGCTCTTCCAGAGGACTGGAGTTCAACTCCCAGTACCCACATGGCAGACCACAACTGTCTGTAACTCAGTTCCAGTGGATCTCACTCCCTCACACAGACATACATGCAGGCCAAATACCAATGCACATAAAATAAAAGTATATTATGAAAAAATTAAATTATGTGCATTCTTGTGTATATGCATGTTTACGTGTTTGGGAACTCAAGTGTGTGTGTGTGTGTGTGTGTGTGTGTGTATGAAAATCTTAGAAAATCTACAGCAAAAGTTGATAGCAACCTATAGGTAGAAGAATTATCAATGATTTTAATATCTTTGCTGTTTTTATGTTTAAACTTTTTACAATGACCATATTTTATTTACATAACCAGAAACAAATGTAATTAAATAAAAACTAAAACATAGACCATCTCCACAGCCGGCCCAGCAATGAACTCAGAAGTATTCCAGTTACAAACACTTAAGTAATTGGAAATTGGGGAAGCAGTCACCAGGGGTTTCATTTTGAATAAAAGCCCAAGAAACTTGTTTCAGATTGTGTCAACTTTCATGTTACTAATATAATTAAAGCAAGTAAATCAGGCGGGGAGAACGCCAGCCACCCTTCACACACACGTCACAACTGTCTACATGCTCACTATCTTCACCTTGCTCAATTTTTACAGTTTTCATATGAATATCAATTCTACTTTTCATAAACCTAACCTATAAATGCCACAACCCCTTGGAGGGATTTCCCCAGGCTTCATTTTAAGCTCCACAAGAAAAGATGTAAAAGAGACTTTTCTTTTGTAAAGTGGTTCTATAATTCTGTCCAATATCCATCATTTTCAAGGCCAAGTAATCATATTTAATAGATCCTAAATTACATTCTGTCAGGCAAGGATTCCCTTGATGATATTAACCAGTACAGAGGACTGACAGTCAGAGACCTGAGAGTATGACATTGTTCTGTGGAGGGCTTTACACACTTTCCTTTGCAGGAGCTGGCCCTACTAAGTCTGCAGTGGTGCAGGACCTAAGCCTTCATCCATCCTTTGCCTTCCTGGAATTACCCATAAACTCTTCCCCTCCCCTATCCCCTATTTCCTGTCCTAAAAAATCACTTTTAAAATTTTATTACTTGGCACAGTTTTGAGGAAATTGCCATCATGAATTTGTTTTTACAGTCATACTCCTGCAAGATAGCTAGAGGTGTAAGAGTCTATCTACACAGTGTCCATGGTGAAGAACTGGAGAAACAAAAGGCCGAATAGTAGAGGCAACTAGTGGCTTCCATTGCTTGTGTAGCATTGCAGCTATGTCACAAAGTCTCCGACTGTGGATATTTTCTTCATAGAAAAGAGGGTGAGACTATGATGCTAGAAACTAAGCACTTCACAGTAAACCCAAGAAAAGGGAACCAGATTTCCACCAGGGGAAAGTTCTCATCTCTCTGTGTTGGAACATCTTTATGGGGGTAATGATTATTTGGAGATGTTTATATCTCAGAGACACTAGGGAATAAAGACCAGAAGAAATTAAAGCCCCACTCTTTCTACAAATTAAACAAGTTCAAGTTTTTTTTGAGATTCAGTGATGAAAAAACTCAAACATGGATCATCCTGTTGGGCCACATCTTCTTTCGGAATCCACATAGTGTGTGGCTGGCCCTGGCGCCCATAAATACCACCTCTTCTCATCATTACTTTGTAGACAGATTCTTTTCAATGTTATAACATGATGCCTGAAAACAAGCCCGTTCACATCCCTGAAATCTTGGCTTGGGCTCTAAGATTTGGATCACATTCTTTTTTTTGAATAGTTTGTATTACCACATAGAATTGGTTGTTATTTGCTCTGGAAAACAGTACTAATCCAGTTGCTCCAAATGTCAAGATATATGGATTTTGAAACTCTTGTCTAAAGACATTCTTTTTATGTATGTATGTATTTGTTTATTTAAAACAATCTTTTCTCATTTTTTACATGCTAATCCCAGTTCTCTTTCTGTCCCCTCCTGTTCCTCCCCTTACCTTCCACCCCTCCCACCCCCATCCACTCCTCAGAGAGGGTAAAGTTTCCCATTGGGAGTCAACAAAGTCTGGCACATCTCTTTGAGGCAGTACCAAAGCCCTCCCCCCATGTCTAGGTTGAGCATGGTATCCCTCCAAAGAGAATGGGCTCCAACAAGCCATTTCAAACACTAGAGATAAATCCTGGTCCCACTGCCAGTGGCCCCACAGACTGCCCCAGCCACACAAATGTCACCAAGAGGGAGAGTAAGGAAAGAGATTGTCTAGATCAAGGGAACCATTATGGGGCTAGCAAGAAACCTAGCACTAGGGAAATTCCCAGGAATTGACAAGGATGACTCCAGCTAAGACCCTAAGCAATAGTGGAGAGGGTGCCTGAACTGGCCTTGCCCTGTAATCAGATTGATGACTACATTAATTGTCATCATAGAACCTTCACCCAGCATCTGATGGAAGCAGATGCAGAGAGACACAGCTAGCACTGGAACGAGCCAGAGTCCAGTCAAAGAGAGGGAGGAGCAAAGGGTCCAAGATCATAATGAGGATTCCCAGTGAAACAGCTGACCTGATCTAGTGGGAGCTCACTGACTCTGGACTGACAGTGAGAAAACCTGCATTGGCCCAAACTAGGCCCTCTGAATGTGGGTGACCGTTGTTGTGTGCCTGAAGACACTCTTAAAATACTGAATGGTACAGCAGGACTTATATACAATAAGAAGTAAGAAGAGCCCAAATTAGTAGAAGAAAAAATTGTGGAGATAAATTTGTTTTTATAATCTGATGGATAAAAACTCCTTCGCACAGAGGGAGGGATTCTCGCTGGGCATTTTTCTTCTCTCTTCCTCCTTTTTAAGTTCTTGTATTTGTGGCTTTGCTTTTCATTGCTCACATTTCTTTCTTCTGCTCAAAGCTATACCTTCTCATTTATATTTCACCTTTACTCTCAGTTATTTAATATTTTTAATGTACCCAAGGAAACAAATAATAAGATAAATTCAGCCTCTATGCTTTTCCTTTAAATGTAATAAAACACGGATGCAGAAACAGAAGGAAGGGATTGCTTGGTTTCATGATTGTTTCTTCTGTCTTTCAGCACCATTGACTCCTCCTGGTGCTCTTTCTTACTTCCTCTTTCTGAGAAGTCACTTCCTGCTTCCCGATAAATCACTCAGGCTAAGATTTAAAAGCATGTTACCATGTTCTGATACACTACACTAGTTTAATTTTCATACCCTTCGAGCCCAAATTGGTTTTTCATTGACAGGGCTCAGCTGCTCTCTCTCTCTGCCTGCTGAATCACCAGATGGAAAGTCTCAGTCAAACTAGTATTATCATTTATTTCCACTGTGGAAATATTAAGCAGGCTGGAATTTGGTGATTTCTTTTGATTTTTAAAACAATAATACTATAATTAGAATAACAAAATTTGATAGCTTTTCTGAGAATGAATTTAGATTTCAAGGGGAGAGGGAATTTAAAATCCAACCATGAGCTCTCCAGTGAAC
>PVIU01022249.1:0-29757 GCA_004026605.1 Ondatra zibethicus | reverse complement strand
AAAAAAAAAAAAAAAAAAAAAAAAAAAAAAAAAAAAAAAAAAAAAAAAAAAAAAAAAAAAAAAAAAAAAAAAAAAAAAAAAAAAAAAAAAAAAAAAAAAAAAAAAAAAAAAAAAAAAAAAAAAAAAAAAAAAAAAAAAAAAAAAAAAAAAAAAAAAAAAAAAAAAAAAAAAAAAAAAAAAAAAAAAAAAAAAAAGCAAACAAAAAACAGGATAAACCAAAATGAGCAAACTAACAAACAAAATGGAGAAAAGAGAAATAAGTTTAAAAAATCTTGAGAAACACATACACACTCAGATATACACACAGACAAACAAAACCCATAAAAACTCAATATACAAGCAAAAGATCAGTAAGGTAAAAAATGCCCAGATGAAAAAATATAGACAAAAAATTTGCAGAAATACACTTGAGTTAATTCTGTTTTGGCTGCCTCTGCTGGACATGGGGCCTGCCATGAAATGTAGTTTGCATAACAGTGAGACTTTCTTTTGAGAGTAATTGTTAGTTGGAGATAGCTTCTGGGTTGGGGACAAGAGCTTGTGTCTACTTTCCCGTCTCATCTAGTTTGGATGTATGCAAGCCTTATATATACTGCCACGGTCTCGGTGAGCTCATATGTATGTCAGTCCTACTGTGTCTACAAGGCCTTGTTTTCTTGGTATCTTTCATCCCGTTTGGCTTCTGCATAGTTTCCTGAGCCCTGAAGATTTGATGGAGACATCCCACTTAAGACTGAGTTTCCCACGGTCTCCTACTTTCTGCACATTGTTCAATTTTCGGTCTCTATTAATTCCCATCTACTATAGGAGAAAGCTTCTTTGATGATGGCCAAGTGAGCCACTGATCTATAGGTATATTCGGATGTCATTAGGAGTCATTTTATTGTTGTGCTCCTTTAGCAGAACAATAATATTGGTTGCCCCCTCCCATGCCTGTCTAGTCTCAGATTCTTAGCCACCTGAGCAGTGTCAGGCATGGGTTCCATCCATGGAGTGGGCCTTAAGTCCAATCAGAGAGTGGTTGGTTACTCCCACAACTTCTGTGCCACTATTGTACTGCCATTGCAGCCTGGATGCCGAGACTGGTGGGGGGTGCCAGGATTGAGACACAGAGGCTTCTTTTTCAGGTGGAAGAACAGCAACCTTTATTTTTCCCTGAGCTAAAGCCTTTTATACCTCTACTGCTTCTGTGGAAAACCACCGGCCAGAAAGAACACAAACATCCTTGTCAATTATTGACCATAAGGAAATTCCGCTGTCGGTTAGGGGAGTGAAGGCAGCTAGATCACAACATGTACCACCAGCATTGCAGATTGAGGGTTTTAGCTTTCTCTGGTGGCATACAAAGTATCTTCCAGTACCATGAACACTAGTCACTAGGGGGTGAAGGAACTAGTTGGGTCCCGGCTTGACTTTTCCATATTCAGTGATATATTTAGTTATTTGGTGATTCCACTTAGATTATTTTCATATATATGTGTAAACACACACATTTATATACATTATGTATACACATTTATTTTCATATATATCTATATATATGAAATACACATATATGATACATACATATGTGGATTTATTTCTGGGTCTTCAATAGATTCCATTGATCAACGTGTCTACTTTTATGCCGATACCATGGTTTTCTTACTCTAGCTCTGCAGTAGGTTTGAGATCAGGGATGTAGCAGTTCTTTTATGATTCAGGATCCAAAGAGCAATTTTTAAAACCAAACATTCTAAAATAATACAGGCCACTGATTTGGTATGTGCAGGGAATGGTAGTAGGAAAATATAAGTTTTCCCTGCTGAAGTCATTATGTTTCTGCATGAGCAGAGAAGTTTATGTGCACAGTAGAAATCCTAGAGTTCCTGTCCTGCGTTTCTGGTCTGAGCCAAGGAGTTTCAGCCAGTGGTTGCTGGCACTGGGTAGCCAGCATGAGCAGTGCAGCACGCGGCATAGACACCCTGTGACCCAGTAGAGACCCTGCTGCCAGAAACACCTGCGGTTGGCTGTCGTTTGATAGTTACTTCATTATTGGCTGTAGTGCATCCAGAGAGTTTTAAAGTTGCTGACTTCTTACATTAAAGTTAATGACTTAAGCAGGGAAAACTTCGGTTATTCGGCCCCGTACAGTTTGAGAATTGAGTCCTAGGCTCTGACTTTGTGGAGCTGTCTCACGTCTGCGGTCCTTATGGATGTCGAGTGTAGCTGCAAGAGAAGGCCTTTAGTTCCAGATACCCAGGAAGCTGATGTGGAAACATCACCTGAGCCCAGGAGTCTGAGGGCAGCACAGGCACCCCAGGAATACCTGGTTTAACAACTGCCGTGCAGGGGAGCTTACAGCAGCATCTTCCTGAGCCTCCCCCGACTGTAAACTTAGGTACAATCATTATCCATCGGTGATTCTTAGACCGTTGAGGATGCTGACCTAAGATGGGCTTCAGACACTCCCATTTAGAAAACTAATCCTAGCAGTTGCAGTCAAGTCTTGGATCTTCAGGACAGGCGGGAAACAGATCCACCTCCGGGCTCTGCTTGCCTGTGTTTATTTTCCAAGGCGTCACCTTTGATAAACTTTAGTTCTAATGACAGCAAAGCTCCACTGATTGGACAGTTTTGGTAGGTACATGTAAACAGTGGTATGGGCTTTCCGGCTAAGTGCCAGGCCCCGGGAGGTGGCGTTCCCTGCCCTTAGCCAGCACGGGAGTTTCCAGTGTCTTGATGACAGGGACTAAGCAGCCTGTGACTAGGCAGTGACTGGGGACTGCAAAGAAGAACCTGTATAGCTTAACAGAGAGGCAAAGCAGCGAGACACATCCTCACTGAGGCTTCTGGGAAGTGACAGCTTCCTAGCCAGGCTCTGAGTGTCCTTCAGCTGACTGCTAGTCAGCCGGTCCCATCCCCATAGCAGGTGTTCGGGTCCATGGCATACAGAGTCTGCAGTGCTCAGGCAAGCCGAGAGCAAGCCACAAGTGGGGAACATGGGAAACACCAAGGTTTAGAAAGAGGTGGTATCAGCGACCATGTCATTTCCTTAGTTTCCTCTCCAATGCTGGACAACAACCCATGTGTGTTATCTCCTGCAGTATAACCCCGAGTTGGAAAACAGACTTGCAGTGACTTTTCATTGGCATCCGAAAGAAAAACACGCACTGACCTCAACAGAGCGAGCAAGCAATTAATGAGGAAAAGAGCTGACTGAAAATTTCCACACATGCTGTTTTGAAAAGCTAAGCACGGATGCCTGGCTGTGGAATTTTTAACATAAACTCCGTTCCCTCTTCATTTATACATCTCTGGAATTACAAGGTCTTCTTGGCAACTCTTTCCTCTCAAATCCAATCTACAATGTGCTTAGTTGCAGAAAGCCCCACACTGGAGGACTCCCACTCGCCCAGCTGCTTGCAGCGGGTAATTGGAAGAAGCTGCCTTAGCCTCTGTGTTTGAAGCTGTGTCATGCTTTGTGAGGCCGTGAGTCAGTGCCAGCTAAAACAACCCGAGTCATTGCTTCTAAGAAGCCCCACTGTGGCCAACTTTGATCAGGCAGTCCTAACCAAATGAGATACTCCCAGAATGCCAAAGGCTGAAAAAGATCTTACTGTGCAAGTTTTAGCTGCGAGGCGAGGCCTGGTTCTCCTAAGAGTTCAGGGGAATGCTTTGCTGCTCAGGGGGACTAACGGGTGAACTTAAAAAGAAACCCTCTTCAGTTAACCAGATCCTACCCCGGGCAGTGCTCCCTTCTGTCTCCTCCATGCCCTGCCCAAACAAACTCACTCATTGCTCTCTTAATACGGTTTAAGAGCAATGGGGTTAAAAATCCATAGAATTCAAATAGTGATCTTCTGGCTGCTTCACTTCTTGCATCCCAGTGCATTCATTCCCCTGGACATAAAGTATGATTTTAAGGTGGATTTTGGGTGGACAGTGTGGCTGGTTAATGCAGCCTTCCAGGTGCAGAGGACAGCAGCATGCGCAGACACGAATGAAGCAGGGTCTTCAGCGAAGACGTTTGTATAGTTTGGAGACTGTGCAGTGACCATTAGGAAAAACGACTTGTCTTCTGTCTGGGAGTTATTTACTAAGATTAGAAATTGGAGTGTTGAACAAATGGTGATTCAGGCAGCACTGGGTGTCTCAGGCGGCATTCTGTCCTGTAGCTGGGGAGGCTGGGAAGCTTGCGTGGCTATCAGAGAGTCAGCTGAGAAGCGTTGTTTTGAAAAGTTAGCATCAGGGATAGTAACATCTGAACCAGACAAGATTTGGTGAGAGAGAAGAGGCCTAGAGACAGCAGTGGGAAGAAGATGGAACCTGAAGAGTTTTGCTAGCAAGGGGGATGGGAGGAAGTGGCCTGGGCCTGGGAGCCCATGACAGTGACCTAGAGGGTAGGAACACGTGGAAATCAAAACATTATAACCATCACATAACAGTCTCAACAGTGGTGAAATCGCCAATAATGAGGAAAATGGAAACTCAACTCATGGGATGATTCTAGTGTGGGATCCTGGATGCAGGGGTTTCTGGAGCAGTGGAGGTGGAAGCCAGTTTGCTTCAGGTTGAAAAGGGAAGCTGAATAAAGCGAGTGAGTGGATCCTGCAAAGAATCTGAGAAGGGAGTGTGAGAGAGGTGGCCAAGCGAAGGGAGTGTTTTTTACTTGTTCATTTGTTTCCTGTCACTCTTTATTTATTAACAGATTTACTTTTACTCCAACACTATTGGTACCTTTGAATCACACATACGGATGGGATTCACGGTGGTATTTTTACCCACCTGTCCTGCATTGATCTTGTCTACATGTCAACTTCTGCTACTCTCCTCTCTGTTTCCCTGTGCTCCTCATTATCCTTCAAGGAAAAAAGCTGAAAGTCTGATGAAAGTCAAGAAGGAAATGTAGCATTTCTAAAATATGTTTCTCCCCTACTCTTTAACACCCTTTGCTGACACTAGTGGTTTGGGTGTGTGCGCATCTTCACATGTTGGGGGCCTGGCCCCCCTTGGTTATCCTAGTGACAGTGCAAAGAGGTGGGTATTTTAGAGGCATGGTCTAGTTATTGATACAACATTCTCAGAAGGATTAAAATGCAATTCTCCAAGGACTTCTACGCCTCTTGAGCACAAACTGCTGTACAGAGCAGGGCTGTTCTGTGTGCTTGACCCCTTCTGTGTGCAGTCAGTTCTCTTTCTTGTCATGGCCGTGTTGTGACACAGCCAGTAGGCCCACACCAGGATACTGGCTCCTTGCGATTTGGACTTCCCATCCACCAGAAGCACAAGCCAATCAAACCTCTTTAGTGCATAAAGTAGCCAGCTACTTTCTGAAGATGTAGCTCAGTTGGTAGCGTGCTAATGTGTGTGAAACTCTGAATCTGATCCCCAGCTCTAAGGGAAGCCAAGCATGGTGGCACACGCTTGTCGTCATCCCAACAACATGGGAAATTGAGACAGGGAGATCAGACGTCCAAGATCATCCATCCCCTGCTACAAAGCCACAAAACTGATCTCAGCAACACAAAAGAGACTAGGAGAATGCATTTTCGTTCTTAGGATGAAGCCGTTGTTAGCACCAACACCGCTGTTCATAATCTTCACTTCTGAATCCTTAACTGTCTCCTCCCCCAGCACCCAAGAGTCTGGTACTTGCTAGAGTCCTTAACAGTCGGCTGCTTAGTGAACACAGTGGAAACTGAAGTGTAGAATCAGCCTCTTACTGGAACACTCTCGGGCACATTTAAATTCTGAGTGTGTCTTCCTTTGTGGAGTGTTTCCTGATAGTCTCTATATTCCCTTAATCTATAGGATGTCAGAAGGTGTTGATAAAATGCTGTCTACTGAAGAATAATAATAAAAATCCAGATTGGTGACAGTTGTCATCATTGTACCCTGACCCACGAGACAGCGCGTTGTGGATGGTTATGTCATCATGGTTGGCTATCTCTACCATTACATTAAATAGTAAAATTTGCCCAAGGATCATTTCATTCATTAAAACAAGAAGCATTTAAATTCTGATAATCACTACAAGAAAACTAAAATTTAAAAGTAATGTTTGAGCTTCTGTATGTCATATTAAGGTATTAAAAGCCAGTGCTACAAATAATGGTTATAACTGTCTATCAGTGAAAACTGCTGAATGTGTTCAGCATCAATGACTTGGCATCCAATGTTGGAGCCCGGGGTGGGGTGGGCAGACTGTATCTTTCCTTTCAGTATCCTAAGTGCTCATTCTAATGGCCCTGAGTGGACAGTCAATATCAGAACAATTGGCTGAGTGAAGAAAATGTGTGAGCTGCCCTGGAGGAGCGGATGCAGCTAATACTCTGTGCTCAGTTGGTGAGGGGAGCTTGAGGGAGAGTTCCTCAGATGCTGACACCACAGTAAAGCCCTGATGACTGTGGGGAAGAGGATGCATTAAGAACAGGGTCACACTGGTGCACATAGCTGCAGTGGCTCAGAATGCTGGTCCCTGTGATCGGAGACAAGGGCCGGAGGGCCTGAGGCAGTTAACCTGTGATCTGAGGGAGGGAGGCTGGGGGAATTTACTGTGCACTTTGGATAGAACAGGTCACACAAAGGTCAGCAGCATTCCTGGTGTCCTCACTGGGTAGGTAGCGAAGGGGTTCCATTAGCTGACCTCCAGGGCTTCACTAACCCTAAATCCTGTTTCCTTATGATCAGGTTGGAAATTATGATAATTAGGTGATCTAGAATTTTAACCAGAACGTGACTTTAGACCCGCACTAATTTTATAATAGCACGGTTCTACCTCCAATTTAACTCTGCCAATTAGCTTATGTGATTGCCCTTTCAGGCTCTTACCCAGTCTCTACAGTTGCTTATTGTGCTCCATTATGCTAATGGAGTTTGGGTGACTTCTCCTAAGGAGATGAAGTTGGGGTGCTGGCTTGGAAAGATGTATGTTTACAAGCTACTCCCCCAAAACACAACCTATCCAAGACCAGGACTGAGTTTGATTTAGAAGATTATAATGCATTGAGATCTTAACTAATAGGAGTGCTGGGTATGGTTCAATGGCATAACACATGATTATTATTATTGCTCAAGGTTAAGGAGAGGGTTCACTAATAACCTCTTTTTAGAAAGATAAAGTATATTAATATTACTTGTAGTAATCTCAATACTTTATAAAGTATAATTTAATTATGTTTAATCTAGTTAATATGATTTAATTTGTATCCTGTTTTGGTAGAAGATTAGAATGAATTTAGTGTAATTTACACAGAGATGTCTAAGATCGTAAAAGAACACTATTCAGTTATTTTCTTAATATTCTAATAAAACACATGCAAATGCAATTTATGAAAGAAATACTTTTTACTTTCCCCCTCGTTTTCTGCTCCCCCCCGCATATATTAGGACTTGGTATTGGGCACTTGATGAAACTATAAGAATATGCCTCTGAAGGCAATGTATACAGAGACTTGAGAGGAAGCCCACTCCCCCATAAGCCATGTCCCCTTCTACATTTTTCTCTTGTAATCTGGACAGAGGAAATCACTTACTAATGATCACAGCACCTCCGGGGCTTTTGAAATAAAACCTGGAAACGGAATCTTTTGTTTAGTTACGTCACTTTATTGAGTTTTTGATACTTTTATACTGTATATTTAGGTCGTATCCACCTCTTTCTTACCCTTTAACTTCTGGACTCTCCCTTTGAGAAAGGGCAGGGGACTCAGTATGTGATGAAGTACAGTCTGATGATTTGGGGCCCATGTGATTACCATCCAAAACAAAACGCAGACCGTTTCCCCTCCTGTCCCCTCCTCCCATCCCTTGCCAGGCAGCCTGCTTCTGCCTTCTATCACCACGAATTGACGTGGCCTGTTCTTGGAAGTTGCACATAGACTGTCACAGACAGCATTACTTTGTGTCTGGCTGCCTTTATTCATTGCCACAGTCGTTGAGACGCGAACACAATGCTGCATCACAGGCTGAAAGTGGTAGCAATGTCAGAAACCGCTTGCTGCTTTTATTCAATTATTGTTCCCAACTATCATCCAGTTAAGGGGGTGGTGGGCAAGGAAACAGGTTTAGGCCAGCACCAGAAAATTGAGCTCACTCTCCTTTCGGGATGCTGAACCGTGAGATTTGCTCTCTGCCATCAACTGCAGGACATCGAGTATCTTTGGTACATTTCAGAGTGGCTTGATATTTTGATTTTGTAAGTATCAATGCTGAGAACACTATGCTGCATAAAAACATAGTACCAATGGCAGAAGTATGTTTAGGGCCATTTTAGAAATTGTTGGAAATCCTGTCCTAATCATAAGCCAAAATCCATGTAACAATTTTTATGAGAGTGCATTTTTTATTACCACAGACATAAACTAAATTAATACTTACATGCGGCAGAATGGTGGTCGGAAGACATTTTTTTAAAACTCCGTTTTCCATAATCAAACCATATGTTTCTACAAGATCAGAAAGTACTGTGTGTGCAGTAAAGTCATGCAATCCATGCCTCCCACAGGCAGACTCTGAGCTAAGGGGTTCCTAGCAGTATCCCCTGGAATTCGTGTGTTAATAACACCCCTAGCATAATTTTGTGTACTCAGAATGAAGTATGCAGTGCGCCTGGGAGCTGCCACACAGGCAGGCAAGCGCTGCCATGAAACACCCCAGCTTCCTGATGCGTTTCATTCTCAGCCTAAATTTTCTCTGCTGAGAATTCAGAAATCTTGTATCATTACCAAGCGTTTTGTGATCCTGAGTTTGGTTCTGAGAACCCATATGGATTTGTGACCCATGGTTTTAAAAGGTGAGCGGGGCATGGTGATTCACACCTATAATCCCAGCATCGGGAGAAGGCTGAGGTAGGAAGATCGCTGTGAGTTCAAGGCCAGCTCGGGTCACATAGTGAGTCAGTGAGTTTTAGGTCGTGGTGAGCTGCGGAATGAAGCCCTGTGTTAAGTAGTGGTTACCCCACCACCACCACCACCAAGAAAGCTGCTGTTTGGTCTGGATTGGTAAGATTTAGACAGCTTCCTGCGGGCTTGCTCATAAAGCTTGAGTGGGAAGTCAATTGTGGAAAGTATAGAGAATTATTCCCTAGAAAAAAAGAAAGGCTGTCCTACCCACCTTCCCTTTTTATAAAGAAGCAAACCCACTGGGTTGTTTTTTTGTTACTGCAACATCATCATTATCATAGAGTGTGTGTGTGTGTGTGTGTGTGTGTGTATGTGTGTGTGCGTGTGTATATGTGCGTGTGTATGTGCTTGTATGCCCCAGCTTGTGTGTGGAGGTCAGAGGACAACTTTCTAGAGATTTTCTCCTTCACCATGTGTGTCCCTTCCAGAGGTCAAACTCAGTTGTCTAGCCGGGCAGTGGTCCCCTTTACTCAGGTCCTCTATCCAGGAAGTGGACACCTTTACTCAGGTCGTCTATCCAGGAAGTGACCACCTTTACTCAGTTGTCTATCCGGGAAGTGGACACCTTTACTCAGTCGTCTATCCAGGAAGTGGACACCTTTACTCAGGTCGTCTATCCAGGAAGTGACCACCTTCACTCAGTCGTCTATCCAGGAAGTGACCACCTTCACTCAGTCGTCTATCAGGAAGTGGCCACCTTTACTCAGTCGTCTATCCAGGAAGTGACCACCTTTACTCAGGTCGTCTATCAGGAAGTGTCCACCTTTACTCAGTCATCTATCCAGGAAGTGGACACCTTTACTCAGTCGTCTATCAGGAAGTGACCACCTTTACTCAGTTGTCTATCCAGGAAGTGGACACCTTTACTCAGTTGTCTATCCAGGAAGTGGTCACCTTTACTCAGGTCGTCTATCAGGAAGTGGACACCTTTACTCAGGTCCTCTATCCAGGAAGTGACCACCTTTACTTGCTGTGCCATCTCGCCCTCCTGCCCCATTCCAGCTTATTGCAGGTTTAAACACTGACTGGAGCAGTCATAGCAACGCACTTACACAAAGTCAGCAGGAGAGGTGTCTCCTCAGCAATTGTGTTCTTTGTCCTTGTGACTGACAAGTCACATTAACTCAGACACATCAGATTGACCTTGGGAGGAATTCTCTACTCATGTATTTTAAAATAAAAACAGAGAAAAGCAAGACACAGAGAAAGAGATGTAGACATTCGGGCAATGACATTTGGAAGTGAACCAAGGATCAACCAAGGATGATAGTTGGCGTTTAGCAAGAAGCATGTGAGAAAAACTCACTATAATAATCACTTTACCTAGACTGTTCTCTTCATATTATAAATGAGAAGGACAAATGCTAAATTATTTGCTAAGAAAGGAGACTTCTAGATTCTCTGATACTCAGCTCATCCGTCTATTGTTTCTATTTTGTAGTTTGTTTCAACAGACATTCATGGACTGTCTTCTTTGAGAATGACAAAAGATGAAATCTCAGAAAGATGCTGCCCTTGGGACAGGGCATCAGTGTGGTCCAGAGGACTGTGAGTGACGTCCTTTTGGCTACTGTAGTTTCCAGAGAGAAAGCACCTTCGATTTAGGAGGATGTGACATTCAGTGGAGTGGGTGACCTGACGTGTGACATGTTTGCGCCTGTGAGTGTGTAGATAGGGTGGAGGGCCAGTAGTTCAGGTATTATAGTCAGATATATTAAGGGAAATAGTATGGGAAATTCTGTGGCTCGCTTAGCAAGATCTTTAATTAAGTGCTGGATGGGATTGGCAGAAAAGACAAATTATCAGAGAAATTTCAACTAAATATCCAAAAAAATTAAATAAGTTAATAAAAAACTGCTTCCTGAGGGAGGATGTCTTCAATTCCTCATGCATATCCTTTGTTTTGAAAAAAAAATCAGAGTTGAACAAGACTTTCATTCTTTTAGAACCTTTGAAGAATTTATCCCCCCACCCCCCAAAAATCCAAATCATTGGAGTCACAGGATTGGCAACTATGTTCTTAGCCATAAACACACAGAGGAATCTTAGTGGCTTACCCGAAGCCTGTGTCCCAGCTTCTTATTCCGCAGACACAGCGTGACTCCTGCTCCATGAGTCATGTCATCTCTGAGTTTAGCTTGGCTTGTGGTTGAGTTACCCAGCTGGGTCTTGTGTTTAGCAGAGTTTTCTGATGGGGAAAAAAAAACACCCAAACTAACAAACACACAAACAAAAAAGGCAGGCGGAGTCAGAGTCTAATGCAATCATGGTCTCTCCTGAGCATTGGGCGATGCCGCAAAGGCAAAGGCGACGGGAGAGGTTATCTCAGAGCGGCTGTGTGCAGTTTAGCTTAGTGTTAGCTGTGTTGTGGAATGCCCTCTTGCTCTAGTAAAATGGCGAAAGCAATTCAGTTAGAGATTTTCTGCATTCCTTGAATTATGCCACCCCAGCAGAGGATTTCCCAGTTTCCAGAACATAATTGGACTTTAAATTCAGCCAGTGTCCAATCACGTGAGCTTTTACCACATCACTACCTATTTTGAGAAACTTATTTAACATCTGGTACATCTTTATATTTATAGATGCCATGTCCATATTCTGTACCCAGAGAGGCCTCTCCCAGTATTGAGAGTGCTTCTATTTAGTGCCCAGAGATTAACTTTTAACAAGTGACAGACAAGTTCAGTGTAATAATAGTGTGTAGCTGAAACAGGGATTGGCTGCAGGCTGCTTTAAATGCTGTCCCCTGTAATCGGAGTGTTTCTGGACAGTGTGACCTTAAGGAGTGACTTCTATGACAGGGAATTACTCTCCGATGTGAAAAAGCTGGTAGAACAAAGACCTGGAGGGCCCTGGGTGTGCAGAGTAATCCCTGTATAGATGGTATGCCCCTATATAGATGGCATGCTTCTCTATAGATGGTATGCCCCTATATAGATGGTATGCTTCTCTATAGATGGTATGCCCCTATATAGATGGCATGCTTCTGTATAGATGTCATGCTCCTGTATAGATGGTATGCTCCTGTATAGATGGTATGCCCCTGTATAGATGGCATGCTCCTGTGTAGATGGTATGCCCCTATATAGATGGTATGCTTCTGTATAGATGGCATGCTTCTGTATAGATGGCATGCTCCTGTATAAATGGTATGCCCCTGTATAGATGGCATGCTTCTGTTCTGAAGTAGAATATATTAATAAGCATATCACAAGGTCAGGGTCGTGGAGGGTTCAGGGCCCAGGAGAGTCCTGATTTTCTAGGCGTTTCTCAGGGAAGACCAGAAGAACGGAGGTGTTCTGGCTCTCACACATGGAAGGCAATCTCTCGTTTGTCGCCTCGTAGAAGGACAAGGGGAAGCAGTGCCTGTTGGACTGTCTCATCCGTGGCCCAGGGCCCATTCTTAAATAGGTGTTTGCTTAGTGTTTCCACTGCTTTTCTTGGATATCCAGGCCAGTATGAGTCTGAATGAGATCACCTGTCTCCATCTTGTGTACCTGTGTGTGTGTGTGTGTGTGTATGTGTGTGCACGCATTTCTGAGATCTAAGAGCACATATCATAGAGCACCCATCTGCCCTATGTTATGACAACTTAGAACAAAAGCACTGAGCCAAAAATGAATTAGAGTTCATAAGTGAGTGGTGTGGCCCATTGGCTAGCTGTCTATGTGTAATAGGCCATAGAGCACTGAAAATATTGGTTGAGGAATAGTTATTTATGGCATGAGTAAGTAAAGAGGCATATTTTATCAGAAAAGTAAGAAACATACAAGCCAGATACCACTCCTTCCTATAATCATCCCATAAGAATACTATCCAACAAGTTCCTGGGCTTCGGACATGCGTCTCCCCCAGGCCTTTCCACCTGTCTGTTTACAGGACACTTGTGCCAGAAGAACCCTTAGATACTATACAGCCTCCCTTTCCAAATGAGATGACTTAAGCTATAAGCAACCCAAGGCTCTAATAATGGAACGTTTCTCTGTGAGTTACTTTTCTGTTAGCCGAACAAATAACTGAGACGATCACCACATAAATGCGCAAGGTTTACTTTGTCTCCCAGTGTGGGAGGTTTCCGCCTTTGATCAGTTGGCACCAACACTTGGGCCTGTGCTGAGTCAGCACAGCTTGGCTGGGTGTGCAAGGCGGAACCAAGCTGCTGTCAGGGCAGGATGTGGAAAGGAAAAGAGAAAGGCTATTGTCCTGTAGCCTGCCTTGAGGGCATTTTCCCAAGAACCTAAAGACCCTCCTAGACTTCATCTCAAAGATTTTGTCACCTCTCCTAGATCCGGGTTAAGGGTCAACTCTTGAGCCCTTAAACCTTATGGAGAAAGTTCAGATACAAGATAAAGCATTTTTTTTTTTAATGGAGAGAACTTCTCATCATGCTTCATCATGTGGTCCTCATTCCTCCCCATATGCCACGTGGCATCTGAGTATACTGTTCCTTCCACACTATGTTTTATGGTGTCTGTATTATAATACAGACTCGTATGTGGCTTGTATGTAACCCCGGAGGTTCTTGTGTGGGTGTGTGGACTTAGGTCCTTACTTCTCGGGCGTTGGGAATGTTGGCATATTTACAAAAGTATCATCAGTCTGCTCTCTGAAAAGGAGTGATTGATGGAAAGAAGTATTGTAAGTTAAAAGTTAAGACATAGCCATACATGTTGCTGCAGGCCTGGGACTGGGGGAGGGGGCATCAAGAGTTTGGGTCCTATTTTAGAAAACTCGGGGCTGCAGATGTAAAGTAGTGGTACAAGACTTGCTTGGTCCAGTCCCCAGCACTACACATTGATTTTAAAAAGTAAGCATGGAGACACAATTGTTTTTCACTGACTGACAATCCTCAGATGGGGTGAGAGTGTGGGCAACTTCAAGGGTATCCCATCAGCCAGGACTCCTGAAATGGAGGGGCTTCACAGTGTCAATCCTGGTGGACACCCCTCAGTCCTCTCCTCTGGGATCCTTTCTTTTTCTACTGGACTTGCCCTTTTGATAAAGGCAGCGTATACACACCATGCCTTTTAAGGTTCCCTCCCTCCCTCTTCCCCTTCCTTCCTTCCCTTGGTCCTTGGTCTGTGTATGTGTTAATGATGGCTGGTACTGTCTGAGTGCCTAGGCTGCCCAGGCACAGCTGGACATACTTCGGGCTTGTGTGCTACATACAGCTAAACGTAGCTATGAATTTGTGCGAAATGACGTTGTAAATGTACCTAAAACATGGCTAAGGGTTTTTGCTTGTTTGCTTTGCTTTTGTTTGTCTTTTTTTTTTTGTTCCTATTTTATAACTTGATTTGGTCACTCTTGCAGATGACACTTGTGGCAGTGTCTAAAGATTGTATATGTCTCCATGTGTTACAGTCCCAAGGGGTTTGTTCTGGAAGGTAGATGCTACTTTGTATCTTCTTTCATAGAATGGGCAACTGAGACACAGAGGGCGATTTATCCAGCTAAAGCACAGTGTCCTCATTCCAAAACTCACAATGCTAAGCATTAGCTCTTAAAAGCTGTTGCCACAGTGCTCACACCGTGACAGAACTTGCACCCTTAGCCTTTGTGACGGGTCACTTTTCTGTCTATCCTACTTGGTCTTCACCTGCTAAATCCCCCTTGCTGCAGGGTTTAGGCCACAGGTTATTGTTGTCCAGAAGCCTGCTCTAATGCCTTCTGCTTCTGTCTTCCAGTATGGCTCAGTTGGTCTTTATGTTGCTAGAGAACCCGGCTTACTGGAGCCCCAAGTCTACGATCCCCATTGACATCTGTGATGGGACCTTTCTGTAGATGGTCCTGGCCCTGAGCTGGACTGTAGCCCCTGAGAGCAGGCGCTTATCATAGCTCCAGATCTCTGTGCCTAGCAACGGGCCCATTGTTTCTGGAACCAGGGGAGGGAGGTTGTGTATGAGTTTTCTTTTCCAACACTGGGGAACAATATAATTGGCTCTGGTTAAAAGTTATCTTATGAAACTTTTTCAAATTAATTTTACCTTGAGAAACAGAGTTTGAGACACTAAAGAAATATATTCAAATGCTAATCTGGGATCTGGCTCCTCTCAGCCAGCTGATTATATTTTTACTTTGTCAGATTTCTGTCTCTTATAAAGAAAACAAAATCCCTGGGATGTGAAAGAGAAAGGAAAAGACTTGTTTCTGAGACTGCCAGTGGGGTTTGGGTGACCTCACTGTGAGCTGGTCCTGCTGAGGTGCAGCATCTGATGATTGACGGCTCGGAGATTTGGGGTGATTCAGAGAAAATCAGATAATGCCATTTTAAAGACTGGAAAGTTACAGCTACAGAAGTATGCACAAAAATTGAAGTCGTTAAGTCCAGAACACAGAAAAGCACAAGGGCCTGTTCCAACCGAGTCAGGGAGAAACTTCCTTCAGTTCCTGGACACGCACAGACGGGTTCTCTAGAGTGTTTTATCCACTTGAGGAACTCTAGTCCCTGCCCCTTACAGCTCTTGTTGCCCACCCCTAGCAACATCTTAAATCAAAACACAGTAGCACCGACTCTTTGTCATCTTGCAAGTCACAACATTTACCCTATAATTTTCTTCTCTGAGGTTAGTTTGTCTGTCCCTGATGTTTCCTAACGTTAGGAACATAATGGCAATTGCTAAGACAAGAAGCCAGTTTTCTTATTATAAGAAATAGCAAAACCCTTCCAGTTTTGAATTCTTGCCTACAAAGTTAAAAATAAACAACATTCCAGCCATTTGGAAAATCCAACTTCAGAAACAAGTGTTTAATTAGAAACAAAGGAGAGCTACATTTGGAGTACAGACCAATTTAATTATATTTAAGAATTAAACAGATTAGTTTTCAGGGTGACCATTCTTTATTATATGCCTTTCATTGACATGAGATTATATTAAGAATTTAATTTTAGCTTGCTCTACAAATTGGCCAATGCCATTCACCCTTAGTAGACTAATAACATTTCTACCCAGCCATGGTTTGTATTAATCCTCATTACTACTCTTAGAGAAAGACCTTGAGGATAGCCAGATGGGAGTCTCTCCTTAGAGTTACAGGATCACAATTTATGTGATTGCTTCAGCAGGATGTAAGGCCGTTGTGAAATCCTGGGTCATCAGAGCCACATCCAAGCAGCTAAGGAAGAGACAGCAAGCCCCCTGCCCTGCAGATTCCATCACGACCATCTCAGAGTCAACAAACGACATGCTTAACTTCCCCGTTGTTTACCATCTCTTTCCTGTCCTGTCTGTCTCAGGCTCAGTCCCTTAAGGTTGTATTGTCTACACTGGAAGTTGTTTGTGTCCTTAGGACAACCAAGACTCAGGCAGTGTTGCAGAGATCCTAGGCTTAGCAAAAGTACCAATTGCCAAACCTGCATCAGCCTCCAGATGAGGAGGATCATGGAAAGAGGATTCTAGAAATAGGATAGGATCTAGAAATTTCTCCAGATCAGTTCTTAGACTGGAGTTACAATGTGGTGAGGCGACAGGATTTTTCTCCTCTCGGACTGGGTGTAGACACATAACAATGAAGGGCCTGTTCCTCTCAGCACTCCACCATAGTCACAGTTCAGGAATGCAGAAGTTAGGCCTCTGAGAAATTAGGTCAGTGTCATAGGACCAGGTAATTTAAAAAAAAAAAAAAGAAAGAAAAACTTTATTTGCTCATGATCATTCTATTTATTTAATTTGGGGCTCATTAACAATGCTTGGGATTGGGCTGTAATTCAATATCCTCATCATCACAGAATGTTAGCTTTTACCTCTTAAGTGCCAAGATTAAAGACATGTCCACTATGTGTAGCAGCCGTGTTATTATGATTATGTTTTTCTATGTTATATTTGCAAAGGTTTCAGACAGTGTGAAAAATAGACTTTCAAATCTTTTCTAACAGATCGTCACTTTGGTGTCTTATAGAAATGCCACTTCATCGGTGTTCTGCGTGCAGATAGTTACTGGGAAACAGACCAGAGAAATAAGGAAACTTGTCATATCTAGATACCCAGTTTGAAGTGGTAAAGAATCCTTAAAAGAGACCATAAATGTTTCTGCTGACTTTGTATGTAATATCATGTAATATCACCTCCATAAAGTCTTAAAGTGAGCCCATGAGTGAGAGGAGGATCATTGTTCTTGCCTAAAAATAAATTCCATAAAATTGACTCTTTAAAATATGTATTAGATCTGGTGCCTGTCGATTATTTAGGTCTTCCCATTTCATCCAAAGCACAGCAAAAGCAAGCACAGTTTGTCATGAGGTCACAGTGATAACTCTGTGCTCTTCCAGGTTTTGTGTTTGTATTTATGACTCATGCCACAACCTTGTGATGACTGCACATAATACAGCGATTGAAGTGTGTTCTGTGGCAGGACACAGTCTGAAGAAAATGACTTGTATAACTTCGGATAGTCTGAAGTTTAGCTTAAGACTGCTCTTGAAAAATTATTTATGCTGGGCATGGTAGTGCACACCTTTAATCCCAGCACTTGGGAGGCAGAGGCAGGGGAATCTCTGTGAGTTCAGGGCCAGTCTGGTCTACAAAGAGAGTTCTAGAACAGTCAGAGTGGTTACACGGAGAAACCCTGTCTCAAAAAACTGAAAAAAAAAATTAAGTGGATATTTTGTGTGTAACCCTTCCCCCATCCCCTCCTCTTAAAGACACAGTCTTGCTCTATAGTCAGTGCTGGCTTTAAATGCTCAGTTCTCCTGCCTCAGCTTCCCAAATGCTAGAATTACTGCTACGTGCAACTAGGCCCAGAAAGTAGGCACTTTTCATAAGGGAAAATATTTGAAGAAATAAGATTGGATTGATTGGGACATCTTGTTTTAACTCATATTTTAAATATTTGGGTTCTGTGGTTTTCTTTCAGTGGGTACTGTGTATGTGTGTTTCTGAATGCCCAACAGTTTAGCCTTCAAGCAGTTCACCCCCGCACTTAATTGCTATAGTATTAGTAGTAGATAGTGACTTAATAGATACAGTCTGTGGCGTAGATGAAGGAGGTTGCGTCTAACCATGAGCCTGATCCCCTTTTTGTGACTAGGATTTGGCCAATTTCTGTCTATATTAGTGGATTTGCCCTTAAGGGCTACCTTAATGATTCTGAACTACGTGAAACAGTAGGTTCCCTGGTTTCAATGACTATCTTTGTTCTCCATGTCTGATCATTTAGACATGATCATTTGTGTGAAGGGACAAGACTGCCGGTAACTGGGAAGAAATGACTTAAAAACACTGTCACGGGGTGTCAGTTATTCTTGGTCACACGACTCTGAAGCTGTAATTACTCCTCTTAATCTTAAGTGACATTCACTTTTTTCTATTAAATGTATGTTTTTGGTGCTTGTTACAGTTCCACATATATCTGGGCGACTTTTATAGAGAGCCCTACGGTAAAGTGTCATTATCACAGTGATTTTAAACCTGTTGTTGGGGAACCGTTCAGTGTCACTAAATCATAGTACAAGGAGAGGAACTCATGATGAATACCGTTCTTTATCAGCCGTCAAAATCAGGATAAGGTTAAATGCCAAGATCCTGGCTAGAAAAGGAAGTGTTGTCCTGATGCATCTCACTAAGCTGAACAGAGAGGTAGGTTTGTCCCTCTCACTGGAACCCACCACCCCCTCACTGGAACCCACTGCCCCCTCACTGGAACTCATTGCACCCACACTGGAATCCACGGTTAACCTTGTCCTCCATCAGCTCTAACTTTGTCATGGGGATAGAACAATGTGATCTGCTCCAGGACACCTGTGATCTTCCCTGATACAGACATGCACAGCAGGAATTTCCTCCCTTTCTACTGCCGGCCACTTTCCCAAAGACCTTCATAAGCAACTTTGGTGAGTGAGGCTTAGTGATTGGGGAACTTAATTTGCTAGCTGACTTCCCAGGTAGACGATATATCTGAATGACTGTTTCACCCGAGGATGAAGAGCCTAGGGGCTTGAGTCAAAGGGCCAAAAGCAGGCAGTTTTTCAGAAATTAGAAGATACGTGAAAGCTGAGGCCTTTGAAGGCAGGTGCAGGATGGGAGAAGCCTGATATGCTAGGAAACTCATTTCCAAGAATCCACAGCGGAACCTTCAAGGATGCAGGAAGAGAAATGAATGATGAATAGCATTCTTTATCAGGTATGAAAATCAGGATAACGTTAAATGCTTTGTTAGGTGATTATAGACTAGAAAGTATTAGAGGAGAAGACACAGGGATTTAGTAAAAGGATGACTGAGAAATGAGGTATTTGAAGGCAGGAAATGACACAGTAATGACAAGTGGGGAAAGGTACCACGTAGTTCATAATAGTATAGCAAGTGGCTTTAAAACTGGCTGTCTTAGTTAGGGTTGCTATTGGTGTGCAGAGACACCATGGCCAGGACAGCTCGTATAAAGGAAACATTTAATTGTGGTGGCTCACTTTTAGTTTGGAGGATCAACTCATTGTCATCGTAGTGGAAAGCAGGCAGAGATGAATAGGGAGTGCCACATCTCCACTCAGAACAACAGGAGGTTGTTGACACTGGGCGGTGTCTTGAGCATAGGAGACCTCAAAGCCCTCCTCCACAGTAACACACTTCCTGCAACAAGGCCACCCTTCCTAATAGTGCCACTTCCTGAGATGATAGGTGCCAATTACATTCAAACTATCATACTGGTTTAGTGATATTTTACTTATGTTTTAATAAATAAAGCTTGCCTGAAGATCAGAGGGTAAAACTAAGCCACTAGAGGCCAGGCAGCGGTGTCACACACCTTTAATCCCAGGATTTGGGAGACAGAGGCAGATAGATCTCTGTGAGTTCAAGGCCATCCTGGTATACAGAAGATCAGTGCAGAAAGAGATCCAGGTGGTGGTGGCTCACACCTTTATTCCCAGTACTCGGGAGTCATATTTCTTTAATCCCAGCACTGAAGGGGAATATAAGACAGGAGGAGACAGAGGCTCAGGGCGCAGTCTGCAGTTGCCCAGCCTTGGTAGAGGTAAGACTTCTCTAGTGGCTTGGCTGTTTTGCTTTTCTGATCTTCAGCTTGAACTCTAATATCTGACTCTGAGTTTTTATTATTCATGCTACATACTAGCTTTAAAATGAGAGATTGAAAATAAAAGTCCAAACCCTTATTAAAACCAACTGCAGCTGCTGTCACCTTTATGTAGGACATGGTTCTAAGATGAAGAAAAAGTGTTTTTAAGGGCCAGTGATACAGCAAGGTGAAGGTTTATCACCAGCCAGGAGACCTGAGGTTGGTCCCTGGGACCCTCATGGTGGAAGGTGAGAACCATCTTCTACGAGTTGTCCTCTGACCCCTCATGCACACCATGTGATCTGTGAACCCCCCCTTAAATAAATAAATGTAAAAAGTGTAAACATTTTAAAAAATAATTTAAGATTCCCATGGTCATATAGCAAATTTAGTAAAACATGAAAAATGAATGATGAATGCAAGACTTATTTAATGAGTGCACAGGAGTGAAGCCAAAACCTATGGAAGTAAGTTATATACTTTAAGCACGGGAAGCATTTTGTTGCGTTTTGAAAGGAAGAGGAGAGTCTTTGATTTCAAGTTTCACTTTTAGAAGTATTATAATTAGTGTTCCTGATGAATTTTATTAGTAGGAAAAATGAAGTAAAAAGGTCTTCATAGGTAGAAAAAAATGGAGGATGGGGCCACATGATTGTGAATATACATATACATACATACATACATATACCATAAACATGTACAGACACATATATACACATGTATATGCACATATATATGCATAAATATTGATACATGCACATACATACACGTGCATATAGCCACATACCACAAATGTGTACACACATACATACACACAGATATGTACAACAAAATGTTTATACATATATGTGTACATGCACACACACTCACATATACACATGTAAAAACACATACACACATATAAACAACACACAATACACATTTACACATGAATTGTTGGATGGAAAACAGCCATCAATTCTTGGCTTAGAAACTGCCATCTTGTACAGTTTGACTTGTACAATTAGTGATGTTTGTGTATAAATAAGATAACTATGTGTTGCTGTTGTGTCACACTACTCTTGGAGAGACGTGAACATGTTAGACTCACTGGAGATAGGGAACCAATGGCAGACCGAAGTAAAGGCACTACTGAAAACCAACTTGGTGAACCAACGAGTCTTATTGAAGTAACCTACAGGAGTAGAAATGACCCAAAAGCAGCTGTGTCATCAAGGTCCACCCGAGCATGGATGGCAGCTCATGCAGCCTGGAAGTGTAGAGCTCACTGCACAGCCTGCAGGAAGTCCTGCACATTGAAGAGCATTACTTTCCAGGCAGCTCAGCTTGTCTGAGCCTCTTCTGGGCAGGTGTACTTATTCTGCACTGTCTTTCAGCAGTCTTTCCTGCTCATATGTACTTGGGGATGGAGATGCTCAGTGAATCTGATCAGTTTCAGGAACTTCCTGAAGCTGTTGAGTTGCTTAGTTCCTGATTTCAGCTTTTCTGCAGGGTGGAATGTTTCACCTCCTCTTAGAACACCCTACTTTTTAATCTACCTGTGACATCCCCCATCTTAATCAGCTTCCTTCAAGAAGGCAGAGTTTTACCTGGGGAGAAACTGCTGTACAACAGTTGTTCAAAATGGGACAGTTTTTAGGAGAGAGGACATACCGCTCACAAGTATGCTTGGAGTTCCGGAGAAGTGAATTTTCTGATCAAGTGGAGATATATTGTTATCAAATTTCTAAGTCCCTACATTGTAAAATATATTTCACCTTCCCTAAAATCAGTATCATTCTTGAACAGCATTTAAACATTTTCCTTATGTACCAAGAAACATCAAAATGCCAGTCTGTATCTCAATCACAAAGTCATATGTAGGCCCACTAAAGAATCGGAGTGCTGGCGTGATAAGCCCCTGTTAATTTCACTTTCAGCCTCGCCCGTACTGTCAGATTTGAAGGAAACAGATGAGCTCTCCCACCAGCTGGAGGGTTTGGGGGGCTCTTCACTCCATCAGGGGCTCTGTTTCCTCATGAGAAATAACCCTGTTCTTCTCAGATTTGTTAGAAGCCCTGGGAACAAGATGTGCGTGAGAATTAGCTACCCTTCTTAGGACATTCTCAGAAAGCACCGTCCTTCTTCTTGTGCAGTTTCTGTCCTTTGCTTTCTGTCCTCCTTCCTTTCTCCCCTCACGTCCCACCTTAAGGTGCTGTAGTGAGAGCAGGTCACCCAGAGACTGCCCAGAAAACAGCTTCCAGCTCTTTGCAGAGAACGTGACCTGTTTAACAGTGTCCACCGTTGAGAATCAGCATGGCTTTACAAGTGTAGGAACCAACTGTGGGAATAAGTCATTCTTCTTTAGGAGAAGAGAGCCCTGCTCATCGTCCTTTGAGATGCAGATGGCCCCGAGGTAGGGTTTAAAGACAGGAAGGGAAATGAAAGAAAACCAGCAAAAGCAAAAACTTGTCCGGAAAAGTGTATCTAAGGCAGAGGTAAATGATGACAGAGTCATGGCCAGTATTACGTGTTGGAACAAGTTTGGTGCGTTATGGACATATTTGGATAATTCAAACAAAACTTGGGTTTGCAGTTATCTTGAGATTGCTAACGTATAGGGAAATAAGATTCCCACGTATCTGGCAAAAGAGCACTCAGATGGCACTTCAGCTTCTGACTCCCTGTCCCCTTAGGTAAGAAGTAGGATATTGTTGGGAGAATTTTCCAAAGTGCTATGACCTCTCCTGTCCCTCTGTCCGTCTCACTGTTATTCCCATATCTGTGGGAACCATGACCTCAGAGGCACAGAGGCTACCCAGTTTCATTGTTCAGTTCATTAATGACAGAGGTTATGTCTTGCCGGGGTGAGCAGAAGTGGGGCTTTCTGAACCATATCAGCAGGATGAGGATCGATACTCTCATCAACTCTGCCCAGAAGACAGCAAAGGCTTTCTGTCAAACCCAGGGACTCTGGGGGACATCTTCACGGACCTCCATGAGGTTCTGTGCCTGAGCAATCTATTTGGCTTGAACACCATTTTATACGTGGCCCCCTTACACGTTTATTGGGGATGGTTTGTGAAAACAAGTGATCACCAAGGAATTACAAGTCTGCTAAAAACTTAAGAGATTCTGGGTAAACACTTCCTAATGCAAACACAGCCCAATGAAAGATTCAAATCCCCCCGGGACACTTGGATAGCTCTTCCCTCCTTCGATTAGGGCGTTGCTCCCGCTGCCAGCCCATTGTCCTCCGGCCCAGGTGGTCTAGTTAGAGACAGACCCAGAGATTGCTGTGGACTGCCAACCTGACTGTGGGTTTTTACAGCATTGGCGTTCTTTTCTCTCCTGTATCCATTTACTGTTTTAGAGACGTGGTTCTCAGTCAGGGACAATCTAAGGCTGAGTATAAGGTAGAGTTATTCTGTGATAGGTAGGGACAGCGTAGTTTTAAAACGATGTGAATTTGAATTTCTGTTGCTCTGTTAGGTGAATTTTTTTAATGAAACTTCTGTTATACTCATGTCAAATACAACACAACAAGAAGTATGTTTTAGTAAACTATTTGGTTTAAAGCGGCTACATTTGGTACTGAGCATGTATTGAACAGGCTTTCACTTTACAAGTTGACTGTCTTCTTGTCCCTTTGTTTCATCAATGACAACTTACACTCATTTGCAGGGGGGTAGAGTTGATATATTGGCAGGATTTAGTTTTTCCTCAGATGCTCTCTTTCTGTGTTTGTGTGTTGTTTGTGGGTGTGGGTCCATGTACATATGCATATCTGTGCACACAACAAGCAGAGGACAGGAGGTGACCCTACTCTTTGACTTTTGTCATATTCAGGCTTCCTTACTGAACCTGGAGCGAGTCTGTTAGCCAGCAATTCCTAGTGATTCTCCTGTCTTTGTGCCCCACAGTGTGGGTTCCAGGTGTATGCGGCTTGGGTCCCCACAGTGTGGGTTCCAGGTGTATGTGGCTTGGGTCCCCACAGTGTGGGTTCCAGGTGTATGCGGCTTGGGTCCTCACAGTGTGGGTTCCAGGTGTATGCGGCTTGGGTCCCCACAGTGTGGGTTCCAGGTGTATGTGGCTTGGGTCCCCACATTGTAGATTACAGGTGTATGTGGCTTGGGTCCCCACATTGTGGATTACAGGTGTATGTGGCTTGGGTCCCCACAGTGTGGATTACAGGTGTATGTGGTTGGATCCTCAGACTTGTCCAGCAAGCACTCTTGCTGAGCCATCTCCTCAGGCCCTCAGATTCTCCCAGAATCTATTCGTGGTCAGAACCTTGATGGAGGAGTTGTTAGGTAGAGTTGGAATAAATCGAGCTTTTTAAAAAGAAAGGTTTAAATATAAGTGAGGAAACTCTGTTTTCCATTTAGAACACCCGATTACTGGTCAAGAACAGAGTCAGTATAGACAGTACATTTGTCATTTGGCATCCTATCTATACTGCATCTAAAGTTGGGGTGACATTTTTGTTTCTGTAACTCACTAATTTACTTTTGAAATTGTACAGATTTTATCATACCATACAAAGCATGATCTCTTGATTTAAAAATTCGTTTAACCTTTATTTTTATGTGCATGGATGTTTTGTCTGTATGTATGTGCACCACATGCATGAGTTGCCCATGGAGGCCAGAAGAGGGCATCAGATCCCAAGGGGCTGGGGTTCTAGATGGTTGTGAGCCACCAAGTGGGTGCTGGGATTGGAACCTCAGTCCTCTGGAAGAGCAGCGGGTGCTCTTATCTACTGAGCCATCACTTCTTCCCAGTTAGGTGATTTAAAAACATACCAACCAACAAACAAATTGTGTTAGTACTTAAGCCTAGTACCTTGACATTTTAAGGATTTTAAATAAAAAAGAAATATTCTTAGCATAACAGTTTCAGCAAATAAAACAAATTGCATAATATAAAGCCATAAATAGAGGAATTATAGTTGCAAACAACAGATGAAAGAAAGCCAAAATCTGAGCACTTCCGTACACTGTTTTATCTTGAAAAAAGCAAGTTAAGGGATAAGAAAATGTCTCCTCTGGATCTGCAGAGTTCTGCTAATACAACCTGACTTCAAGTTTCACCCCGGTTGTCTGTGTCAACTTCCCGCTGTGCTTCAAGGCGGTGTCTGCCGCAAAGCCTTGGACACAGGCGGTTCATTCTTCTCTGAAAAGGCAATTGTTAAGACTGGGATCAGAACTTTGTTTGGTGGGAGAAGGTCATACTAATTGTTGGCAGTTTTCTTGGTCAAGGGGCATCAAGATGGAATCAAGAATTCTAGAGGTTTCAAAGGAATTCCTGATCCCAGTGCTCAAAGGAGGCATGTTTCACAAGGACCTCCCAGTGGGATCTTGCCGGCACTGCTTACCTAGATAAACTTACACTAAACTCACACAGTACAAGGACCACACGTTTGACCGGACCGACATGAATGGATGCTTTCCCCTTGAGAGACTCTGGGAAGCTCTAAAGTCTCCTGGCAGACAGTTGGCAAATGTACTTGTTTCTATTGTTCAAATTTTCAAGCCTAATATGCCATGCTGCGGTTAAAAACAAAAGTCAGATAGTGCCTAAGATGAGAGAGCTATTCAAGCCTTCCTCTGCCCTCCCCTCTGCCCTCCCTCCCAGCCCACCAAGGAATCCTTAGGCTCAGGGAAGGGAGAAACTCAGAATTCAGAAGTACTGTGTGAAATTAGGTTTCCACATTGAATTAAAAAGAAAAAGTAACGGCCCAAACCAGTAAAATGTTGAAGGTTGTTAACTGTATGATATCTGTGATGTTTTGTTTCATTTTGTTTTTAGAAAACAGTTTTTCTATTTTTTTAAATGACATTAAAACCGCTTTCTAAAGTCATTTTCTAAAGAAATTATTAGCCCTTCAACATGGAAGGGATTGCTTCCTGGAAAACGGATTACTTTGATAAAAGTTAGTGATTTCAAATTCATTATTAGCGGCTTTCTTATCTCAGCACAGCTATTGCGACTGAACAGATTTCCAGTCTCCCCCACCACCGCTGCTGCCCTGTGCCCTCCAATCTTTAGTTCATAGGAGAGGGATTTGTTACAGCCGCTCTGGTAGGTGACCCAAGCTCACAAGAACACAGCACAGAGATGGGCCCAGCCTTCCCCCGCATTCATTTCCCATTACTGATTTCTGTGCGGTGTGATGCGGAATAGAGTGTTCGGGGACTCAGTGTCACACGAGGATAGGGCAGTGACACCGTGGGATTATGCTCAGGCCCCATCTACAGTAACCTTTGTATTTTCCTAGCTGTGATTTGGACTCTGAAGTGCCTGTAGACACAACACACATGGAAAAAGTCCACGCAGTAAACAGTTCCATTCATGTACCTGTAAAAAAGTAGACAAAGCTATTCCATGATATCACAGGTCAGGCGTGTGTTGTCCTAGAGGGAGGAGGATGGTGGCGGAAAGGGACAAATTACCTTAGCGTGTGCAGAGGACATGGGAGAAGTTTAGCAGTTAGTCTTGGTTTCAGTGTGGAGTCTTAGGTGTGCTCTGCTTGTTACCTAGACCTCCATATAGCCTGTTTATTCTGTGCTGTGCACTGGACTAAAGAGATGTTTTGAAGGCATGTACGTTAGTAAATAATGTGTGATGCGTGAGTTGGAGGCATTACTTCAGTGCACACGGGCTCTGGCGGCGAGAGGAAGCACTGAACCTGACAGACAGAGCTGTCACTGTCCTCAGCCACAGCGTAAAACTGGGTCCTATGCCCTGGCCCAGCCACCAACCTGCCAGCGTCGTCATAATCTGCTAATATGTGCAGGTGGGGCTCAGAGAGAGACAGGCTGGGCCAGTTGTCCGTGGTGAGTTGGAAGTGCGATCTTATGACCCCCAAATATGTACCCACATTCTCCTCCTTTTCAAGTCCCTACCAAAATGGTTATGGCTTTTAGCTTGGGCTCTGCAATTAGGAAATTTTGTTTCTCCTTTCAGCTCAGCTGTTTGAGAGCTGTGAGCCTTTGACCAAGCTGTGTTATCTCAGAAGGCTTACCTTCCCTATGATGAAAATCTACACACCAGTATCTGTGCGTGCATGCTTTTGAGCGCGCGTTTCTGCATGTGTGCTTCTGTGCGTGCGCGTTTCTTTGTGTGCGTGTTTCTGTGTGTTCATGTGTTTCTGTGTGTGTCTATGTGTGTGCGTTTCTGTGTGTGCACATTCCTGTGTATGCACTTCTATGTGTGTGCGTTTCTGTGTGTGTGTGTGCTTCTGCGTGTGTGCGCTTCTGTGTGTGCATTTCTGCATGTGCGTGTTTCTTTGTGTTCACGCGTTTCTGTGTGTGTGCGTGCATTTCTGCGTGTGCGCTGCTGCGTGTGTGCGTTTCTGTGTGTGCTTCTGTATGGGCACTTCTACATGTGCGCGTTTCTGTGTGTTCACGTATTTGTGTGTGTGCGGTTCTGCATGTGCATGTTTCTGTGTGTGCGCGTTTCTGTGTGTGCGCGTGCTTCTGCATGTGTGCTTCTGCATGTGTGCTTCTGTGTGTTCTCACAACAGGAAGCATTTCACAAGCCCAGAGACTTTCAGGTTGCAGTGGTGTCCTGGTGCTTCCATGGTTCCTCAAATGCATGGTGCCCAGTTTTGCGCTGACCACCTTCCCTCCCCAGATCTACCTATCTTCCAGTGGCATAGGAGCCACTCTCAAACCCCACCCCATCCCTGGACCCATCGTCATTGTGTCCACTGCTTAGCTTTCCAAGGCACATGGCTGTCTTGCATCTCCATGACTCAGCTGAAGCTGTCCGCTCTGTCTGCTCATCTCACGTCACGTGCGTCCTGGATGCTCGTCTTGCTCCACCAACTCCTTGTCAGGCCCACAAGGACTTTTCTAAAATTTAGATTTAATCATGCCACACATTCATTCTGTTTGAAATTCTACAACAGTTTGCTGTTTCCCTTAGGGTAACAACAACTGTTAACCATTTCATCCCGTCTTGCAAGACTTTCAGGGCCTGTTTGCTTTCACTGTCCTCTCTGCCTTCAACTTGTGCTATGTGTGCATTGGGAAGGAGTTTAATGATGTCCACTTTCTACATCTGTGCCATTATGTTGACCCACGAAAAGCTTGTGCTATGTGTGCACTGGAAAGGAGTTTAATGATGTCCACTTTCTACATCTGTGCCATCATGTTGACCCACGAAAAGCTTGTGCTATGTGTGCATTGGAAAGGAGTTTAATGATGTTCTGTGCCATCATGTTGACCCATGAAAAGCTACACACGTATTTCTTCTGTCAGATACAGTCCTTTTTTTGTGACTTTCCCTGCCTTCCCTGTGTGGCGGGTACATGGGATCCCCACAGCATTCATATGTTGAGACTGTGATCCCCAGAACCCCATTAGGCTGGCTATATTTGAAGATAGGGCCTTTGGAGAACTAGAGAGATCTGGCCCAATATGTCAGTGTTCTTAAGGCACAGTAGACACACTGATGACAGGAGGGAGGCCATATGGAGACACAAGAAGATGGCTTCTTGCCCCACAAAGAAAGAAGCCTGAGTGAGACCAATGCTATACCTTTATCTTTGAATTCCAGTTCTTCTGAGCTTAAAAAAATAAAAGGTTATAGCTTACGCTACTCAGTCTGTGATCTTTCTGTTTTTATGAAACGGGCTACTATGCCTGAGCCCCTTTGAGACACTGGCACTGACATGCCATGGTGAATTCACTTTTGCTATTCAGAACTAAACTCGGAAGTCATTTTCCCCTAGAACCCACACTGAGTTAAGCCAAGTGCCTTCCCGAGTGCCAAAGATAATGACGGGGCCTGATCTCAACCTTCACACCATCCTGTTTGATTCACACATTTTTATAACGGAGACAGTTCTTCCATTCTACTGACTCTAAAACTGAAAGGAAGAAGCATTCCCAGCACATCATCACGTACAGAGGACCACCATCGCCCTGTCTAGAGTCGCATCTGTCGGGATAGACTGTTCTTACACCAGAGCTTGGCTTCAGAGCACCAGCCGTGTCCATCACCTCACCGTACTGTGTCCTTTTTCATTTTCTTCCCGGCCAGTCTCTGAGCCCCACAAGCAAAGTCTACGGGTAGATTTTACTTCCTCTCCCCTGTCTGCCGGTTCCCAGCGCATGTAGCCCACACATACTGCTGATGTTTTGACTCCAGGGCTGAGGCAGGGGGTGCAAGACCCTGCCAGTGGGGAACCTGAGGGAGAAGTGCAGCCAGGAACCCTCAGGGGGAGCACGGCAGTTCTGATCCACACACTCCTGATCCCCTGGCCCCCATGTTTCAGTATAACATGAGATTAGAGTTAGAACATATTAAAGCACAGAAATAATCATCAAGAGATACACCGGATCCAGGCCAAATCCTAGCCGTCAGATTGGCCCTCTCTTGTCTGCCCTGACATGTCACAGCTTGAAAGCCTCAGAGGTATGGGGGCATGACTGATGCAGTTCAGTCCAGCACCTTTTAAGTTGTCCATGGCAGGAGCCCTCATCGATGCTAAGGAATGAGCCGGGATGACCTCAGTGAGTAGTCCAGTTCCTGAATGGTTTGATGTTTGGGGGAAAAACAACGTGGGCAGCTTGGCTTCTAGGATTCCCTAGGTACTCGTGATAATTCAGGGTTCCTGGATTTTGGTGCATTAGCCCGTTTCTGTGTTCCAGGACCCATGGAAAGCTGGGCTTAGCCATGACACATGTAGATTTGAGCCCTCCTACTGTGTCCCAAAATAAGTTCTTCCTGCGTTAAGTCGTTGTTTATCAGAAATGAGAAAAAGTTAACTAGTACAGCAGTCTTTGGGAGACAGAGCAATGCCAGAGTTATAATATCCACTCTCAAATTATACCACAAATCCACAGTAAAAAAACAAAACAAAACAAAACTGCA
>PVIU01022248.1:0-29774 GCA_004026605.1 Ondatra zibethicus | reverse complement strand
GGTTTGTGTTTTCTTCATTGCCTCCATTTCAGTTTTCAAGTTTTGAACTGTTTCAGTTACCTGTTTGATTGCTTTTTCTTGGTTTTCTAGGGTATCTTTGAGGAATTTATTCATTTCTTCTAACTTTTTGTTTGTTTTCTCATCCCTTTCGATAAAGGAGTTTTTCACCTCTTCTTTAAAGGACTCTATAACTTTCATAAAGCTACGTTTAAAGTCAATTTCTTCTACTTCATCTGGGATAGGTTGCTCGGGCTTTCCTGTTCCATAATCGCTGGATTCTGGTGTTATCATGTTGCTTTTCAGGTTGTTGGATGAATTCTTTGATTGGCACCTGCCCATCTCTTCTGAGAGTTGCCCGCTCTGCTCCATTCGGCTCCACTTGGCTCCCAGGGTCTGGATGAATCTGCGGAAGCTGGTTTTGCTCCTTCCTTGCCCAGGGGTTCCCCGTCCCAAAATCGGGCTTACTGAGAGATGTCTGCTCTGCTCGGCTCGGCTCCGTGGGATAAAGGAGGCCCTCCAGCAGGGACTCGCCCTTCCCCTAAGGCCTCAGCCCGGATAGGCTGAGTTCGGGTGCATTTGGGACCACGCAGATGAGAAGGGATGCCCGGGGGTGAGCAGGGTTGGGATAAGCAGCAAAGCCAGTAGAGGGGAGCCCTAAGTGGCCAGAAGGCCTCGGGGACAGGCTGGGGCCCACTTACCAGGGTCCAGATGAATCTGCGGAAGCTGGTTGGGTGAGGTTCCCAGCCCCAAGGGCAGGCTTACTGAGGGTTGCCCGCTCTGCTCCGCTTGGCTCCCCCAAGCAGTATTTTAAATAATATAGTTTCTGTGTGATTATTTTGTTTCTGGGCGGCTGGGATGAACAAGTGTCTCCCTCCAACACATCACTGTTTTTAATCTTAGCCATTCTGACAGGTATAAGATGGAATCTCAGAGTTGTTTTGACTGCATTTCGATGATGGCTAAATGGCTAAGAGTACTGATCAATTTCTAAGTGTCTTTCATCCACTTGAGGTTCCTCTGTTGAGAATTTTCTGTTTAGATCTGTACCACATTTTTTAATTGGATTATTTGATATTTTGGGGTATATTTCTGGAGCTTTTTTGTATATTTTGGAGATCATCCCTCTGTCAGATATGGGGTTTGTGAAGACCTTTTCCCATTCTGTAGGCATTGGTTTTGCCTTGTTGGCCACATCTTTTGCTTACAGTTGCTTCTCTGTTCTTGGAGTTCCCATTTATTAGTTGCTGCTCTCAGTGTTTGCATTACTGGTATTATATATAGTAAAATGGTCTCCTGTGTCAATGTGTTCAAGACTACTTCCCACTTTCTCTACCATAAAGTTGAGTTTGGCTGGATTTATTTTGAGGTGTTGATCCATTTTGACTTGAGTTGTGTGTGTGGGGATAGATATGGATCTATTTGCATTCTTCTACATATTGATGGCCAGTTATGCCAGCACATTTTGTTCAAAATGATTTCTTTTTTCCATTGTACAATTTTAGCTTCTTTGTCCAAAATCAGGTTTACATAGGTGTGTGGATTAATATCAGAGTCTTCGATTCCATTGGTTCATCTGTCTGTTTTTATGCCAATACCAAGCTGTCTTCTTTTTATATTTCCAGAGTAGCACTTGAAGTCAGGGGCAGTGATGCCTTCGAGAGTTCCTTTTGTTTTACAGGATTGTTTTGTCTACCATGGGTTTTTTATTTTTGCATATGTTGTTGAGTATTATTGTTTTGAGTACTGTGAATATTTGTGCTGGTATATTGGTGGGGATTGCTTTGTATCTGTAGACTGTTTTTGGTAAGATTGTTAATATATACTACCTATCTAAGAACATGGGAGACCTTTCTATTTTCTAATATCATCTTCAATCTTTCTTCAAAGACTTAAAGTTCTTGTTATACAGGTCTTTAACTTGATTGGCTATAGTTATCCAAAGATATTTTATATACTTTGTGGTTATTGTGGAGGGTAATGTTTCTCTGAATTCTTTCTCAACTTGTTTATCATCTGCAAATAGGAGGGCTATTGCTTTTTTGAGTTAATATTGTATCCTGCTATATTACTGAAGGGTTTTATCTGCTGCAGGAGTTTCATGGTGGAGCTTTTGGGCATCACTTATATACACTATCTTATCATCTGCAAATAGCAAAAGTTTGACTGTTTCCTTTCCAATTTGTGTTCCCTTGACTTTTTGTTGCCTTATTGTTCTAGCTAGAACTTTGAGTACTGTATTCAACAGATAGAGAGAGAATAATGCAGATGACTAGATAATCATCTGTAATAGCTAATTATGTAGTCATGTTAGCTGGATTTTCAAGATATATAGAGATATAATTCAGTTAGATAGGTATTCTTCAGAACTTTCAGAGACCTCCAGAATATGGCATTTAAAATATTTTATGAAGATAGGACTTTTCATGAAATCGAGACACATCTGCTCCTGGCAGCACCAAGCTACTTCAAGAGGATTATGGGCATTGCAAAGGCTCCTTATGGAGTTGGTTAGCAATTTGGGCAAGAAACTGCTTGTTGGAGGAGGCTGCTTGTTTGTCCTGGCCACCCAGAACTGAAATAATCACACAGGAACTGTGTTAATGGGCCACTGCTTGGCCCATTAGCTCTAGCTTCTTATTGGCTAACTCTTACATCTTAATTTAACACATTACTATTAATTTGTATATCACCAAAAGGTCATGGCCGACATGCAAAGTTTCAACACTTTTATCTCCAGTGGTGGATCCATGATGTCTCTTTGACTCTGCCCTTCTTGCTCCCAGCATTCATCCTAGATTTCCCTGCCTACCTAAGTTCTGCCCTATCAACAGGCCATTGCAGTATCTTTATTCATTAATGGTAATCACAGTACATAGAGGGGACTCTCACATCACCTGATTTTAGTGGAATCCACTGATTTTAGTTAAATATCCATTTAGTTTGATGTTGACTCTTGGCTTGCTCTATATTGTCTTCATTATGTTTAGATATGGTCCTTCTATCCCTCTTCTCTCTAAGACCTTCATAATGAATGGGTGTTGAATTTTGTGGAAGGTTTTTCTAGCATCTAGTGAGATGATCATGTTTTTTTTTTTATTCTTTTAATCTTTTTTATATGGTGGATTACATTGACAAGTTTTCCAATGTTGTATCATCTCAGCATCACTGGGATAAAACCTACTTGATCATGGTAGATTTTTCTGATGTGTTCTATTGGTCCTATTCTTTTGACTGGTGTGAACTGTACATTTGTCTACTGCATCTGTCTTAATAACCGGTGTGGTCTATTTCTGGGACTATGTTATCTGCTGGAGTTGTGGGGAAGGACTACTGGTCCACTGGTGAGGGAGGTTCTGGCTGGTGTGTTCTGTACCTCAGTGGTGGAATCTGCTGGGGTTGGAGGCAGGTCTCAGCAGCAGCAAGGTCAGGGAAGAACTGGAATGGCATTGACCTGGTAAAGGTTCCCAGGAAAAAAAATCCTGAGAGACTTACATTTCCTCTCATAGGCATGTCACTCAAATGCTTTTGATTGTGTGTCCTACACCTGCTTGGTGAAAGTTCTCTGGACTTCAGGTGAGGACCCAGCTACAGGTCTGGGGACTAGCTTAAATATTATAGACTGGGGAAAAAGGGTCACAATCAAGGGAGAGTGAAGTTCCACTGGTAGGTGGGTCACTCATGGCTGGTGTGTTCTGTGACTCAGTGGTAGAAGTCTACAAAGATTAAGGATAGGGACCCAGTTTCTGTAGAGCCAGGGATAAAAAGGGATGGCATTGGCCTGGGAAAGTAAATAAAACCTTTTACAGAGTACCAAAGTCCAAAAATACAATTTACATGATTTTAAAATACATTCATATCATATTAATAAAGTTAAAGAGGTAAGTAAAAAAGTTAATTATTGGTAAACTAATTCCTACAGATATTCTTTACTCGATGAATAGTAGAAATAGAGATTTTAATATCTGATTTTCATTTAAGAGCATATGGTATTAATATTATCACACTTAGATCAAGGTAATAACAACCCCTTTCATGATCTTATGTTATAGAGAGCTTGATTGAACATGGTAAATTAACATACTACTTCCATTTGTTGATGAATTGCTAAATTACTCTTAGACAGCTTGACAGAATACTCTGACTCTTTGACTTTACTTCTCTGCTATGAGTTACTTGCAGGAGTGTCTTAATTACTTTTCTACTACGGTAATTACGTACCTTGACAAAAGCAAGTTCAGGTGAAAGAGACTCATTCTGACTCAGAATTCTATAATAAGGTCCATCATGTTGAGTGATTCAAAGGGACAGAATCTTGAAGTAGCTGTCAGATTTGGTAGAATCCGTAATCGCCTAGAAAAAAAATCTTCCATTCCCACTTGTGAAAGATTGTTAATTTCTAGTAATGTCTATGAGCTATTATGTTGATTGGGTTAATTGATATTGGAATTCATATCCTAATGAATGGGTAACACAGTTCTTTGCACTTTGCTTTTGAACAACATAAAAAAGGGAAAGGTAGAAGCTGATCTGGGCAGCAGCAAGCATCACTCTTTGCTTCTTTTTTAATTAATTAGATGTTTTTAAAAAAATACTAATCCAAATTCCCACTCCCTCCCTTCCTCCCATCCACTCTCCCACCCCAACCCATGTAATCCTATGAGAGGATAAGGTACTTTGCTTCCTGGAAGGTTCAAGGCCCTCCCCACTACATCTAGGCTGGGCAAGGTACACATCCAAAGAGAATAGGATCCCCTAAAGACAGTACGTCTTCAGTTAAGAAGCAAAGAGTGGCACTGGGATTTATCTCTACCCTTTGCTTCTAAACGGAAGATGCAATATAACATGCTTTCTTAAACTCCTGATGCCTTGCCTTGAATTTCCCATCATGACAGTCTGTCCCCTAAAACCATGAGCTTAAATAAATCCTTTTCCCATAAGTTGCTTGTGTCCGAGTATTTTATCACAACAATAGGAAGAAAGACTTCAACAGTCGGTTTTCTATGCATGTCACGAATCTGATTGACTCTCTGGTGCTGCAGAGCTGGATAATTACTGCTTTGTCCCTGCTGCCCTTTCTGGTAATACTCACAGTTCCTCCGATGACTGAGTGCTGTCACTTTCCCCTTGCCTCTCAAGGATACGATCAGATATGTTGCAATTAAGGTACCAGTTGAGCAGCTGTGCCTCCTAATCTGAAATCTGACATACAAAGAAAAGATATAAGAGAATCTCTCAAGTATGCTAGTATTCTTTCCATAAATCTGTTTCTTAAGAGGATTATGAAGGATGCAGCTTCTGACCTGACCTAATGTGAAGGCATGAGTTTTCCATGGAAATTTCATTCTTTTTCACCTATTCATTTGAGCTATTGAATCTTTTATCACCATTAAACCGAGAGACATCAAGCTTCTACAACTCATGCTTGTAAGTCAATGTACCAATTAGGGCCAATTACCACATTTATTTTTAACTACTTTTTATAGGGCAACAAAAATTTCTTTTATGTGAAAAATTTCATCTCCAAATTCAGAGTATGCTAAATAAAAGGAGTAACTTTTAATGGAGAGAACTGGAAAACACTCCATTAGTTAGCTGGTCTAGAGAGCCTCATTAGTGATAAGACATGTGGTTATCACCTGTTTCCTAAATTGATTTAATAAAGGTGCTTCGTCTTTTAGGCATCCCCTCCCCCAAATCCACAGACATAGTTTCTTCTTCAGCATATCATCACACAAATTTAACTTGATTATATTCTACAAAACAAACTGGGCCCGTGACCTTTAATTCTGTAAGGTCCTGAGAAACAGACTGAAGCCTGTCACAGTTTGGGAAGACTAAAGAGGTATAATAACTACATATGGCATGGTGTCTGGCATTGGTCCTTAGAACATAAATTGTTCAAAAGTGAGAAGTTTTGTGATATTGAAACAATCTGAAGTTTGGTTGATATTATCATACCAATGATAATTTATTTTTGTTTGCTTTCATTTTATTTTAAAACAAATTGTAAGTTTAAATATATTTTCATCATATTCTTCCTCCCCCCGCCATTCCAGGTCTGCTGCTCCTCGCTACCCATCCAAGTTTAAGTACTTTCTCAAAAAGACCAATCAAACAAAACCCCACAAAACAAATAAAACAAAATAGTCCCCCAATAAAACACCAAACTATAATCAAATAAAGACCCACACACATACACGCATAAACAAAGAAAAACTGTGGAATCCATTACATATTGGCCAAGTACTTCTGAACATGGTACCTGTCTTGGAGTGGTTTTCCTATCATAATTTTCAGGCATTTTTGTAGTTTAAAGAGTTTGTGGCTGGATTGGTGTTTATATTTCTCTTTTGAGAGTTTACAGAATATGTTCCTGTACCAAAACACTTGAACATTGTGAGGAAGACTCTTTGTAGGCACTGGACATCTTTGTGTTCAGTGAGTTGTATAGCTATTATCTTCAGCAAATGGGCCTTGCTGTTAGCTTGTGGAGTACAACCTATAGCCTTGGCAACTGTCTGGTTTGTTGGTAGATTCCTATAAGAACTTGTTGGCCAACAACTCAATTAAATATAACCCAATTCAGTATTAGAAGGTTTGTTTAGTGAGAAGAGATAGCCGGTTGAAACTAAGTCTCCCTTATTATTTGGTGATTTCTTTTATATAATCTTAATATATGAACATATTTTAGGAAATATATGCTGCATTAAGTTTTGATACTATCCTTCAAATTCCTCCTGAGCTTAGCCTTCTTTCCCTGTATTCCCTTCTTTAACTCCATTCCCTTTTCCCTTCCCACTTGATCCTTCTGATTTCAGCACACCCATTCATCCATAAATGTCTATTCTATTTCTGTTTCCTAACAAGATCTGCCTCTTCCCTCTAGTCCCTCTAGTTGCATACTCTATACCTATCCTGTGTGGCTCTATTGATTATATATTGGTTATCTTTGAATTCAGAGATAATATACACATATAAGTGAATATATATCATATTCATCTTTTTGAGCATGGAATATCTCACTCAGGATTTTTTTTTGAGTTACAGCCATATTCCCGCAAATTGCATGACCTTTTATACACACACACACACACACACACACACACACACACACACACACACACACACACACAGAGAGAGACACCCTTAGTCCCTACATTTTAATGGCTGAGTTATAATCCATTGTCGTGGTTAGGATTTCTATTACTGTGAAAAGAAACCATGACAGTGACAAACTTTTACAAAGAAAACATCTAATTGGGTGACTTACAGTTCAGAGGATCAGTACATTATCATTATGGTGATATATGACAGTGTGCAGGAACATCTTACACAGGTGAAAAGAAGTGGTCTCAGACATTGGACATGACTTAAGCATATATTTTATTTCAAAACCCATCTCCACAGTGACATACTTCTTCCAACAAGGCCACGCAATCTCCAACAAAGCCACTCATCTTAATAGTGCCTCCTCCTTTAGGGGCCATTTTCTTTCAAGCCACCACATTCTATTCCCTGGCCCCCAAGATTTGTAGCCACATTATAATACAAAAATGAATTCAGGCCAACCAGTATCAAAATTATTTAAAAGTCCAAAGTTCGAAGTCTCTTATGCGATTTAGAAAATACCTTAACTGTAATCCCCTGTAAAATCAAAATATAAACAACAACAAAAACCAACAGATCACATGCTTCAAACATATAATGGCACAGGATATACATTAGCATTCCAAAATGTAGAGAAGGCAGCTTAGTGAAGAAACGCTGGGGCAAATCGAGACTGAAAACTAGGTGGGCAAACACCAACTCTGCATCTCTATGTCTGATGTCAAATCATTCTTCAAATCTCCAGCTACTTTCAGCATTGGTGACTGCAGTATACTTCTTTCTCTTGTGCTGGTCCCACTCCCTGTTAGCGGCTTTCCTTGGCAGGTATCTCACAATTCTGGTATCTCTAACATCTTGGGGTCTCCATAAATATCTGTCACAGGATTTCTCCTTCACAACTTCCCACAATGATCTCTCTGGTACTCCATTCAGGGACACCTCCTGACATATGCCTCAACTCTGTAGCTTTTCTAAGTTGCAGAAGTTTCCATAACTCCTTTCTTCTATTCTTTACTTTAGAGGCACAACCACTTAGCCAAAGATGCCAAGCTCTGTGGCTTGTTGGACCTGTGAACATGGCCCTCCTTGTTCAATTACATCTTCACCAGATTTCTGTTTTCCATGGTTTCCTTCACTGTCTGAGTTTTACTGTCCTGGAACTTACTCCTTGGACTAGGCAAGCCACAAACTCAAAGATCCTCCAGCCTTTGCCTTCCCAATGCTGGGATTAAAGACATGTACTATAACACCTGACTCTAAGCTTTCCATTAATTCCTTTTCAAAATTGGAAGCTTAGCTGGGTGGAATCTTGCCCTGAGGTCACCACTCCCTTTATTCCATTTCTTAATCTTTTTATCTCCTTGGATTCAGAATTTAGGCTCCAATCCTATTCTTGATGCTCATTTTGTCCTCAAATTGTTTTACATGCTTTATTTTTTCTTACTCGGCTTATGCCTTTTCATTGTAAATCTTCATTACGATTAATACTAATAACCACATGAAAGATTCTATAGTAAGCTGTTGTGAGATTTCTTCTGTCAACCATATTAATCAAAACTCTTCATTTTTGTATCAGGCATAGTCTTTGGACATTGGCAAAGAATCCATATTCTTTACCAAAACATCACAAGAATGATCCCTAAACAACATCTTAATGTTATTCTTCTCTGAATCCTCTTGAGCTAGCCCCAAAATTCAAATGACCCTCAGCACCACTGTTTTCCATGCTCCTCCTGCTATGGTTCATTAAGCAGCATTGAAAGAGTTCAACTGCCTTTCTTTTCATTTTCATTTTTTTTGGCATGGTTCCTTTTTTAATTTTTTTGTCTTTTTATTTATTATTTATATGATAGTCCTTTCTTATTTTGCATAGCTATCCCTATTTCCACTCCCTCCCCTCTTCCCATTTCCTCCACCTTTCTCCCACTGCACCTGTCCATCCACTCTTCAGAAAGGATAAAGCTTCCCATAGGGCGTCAACAAAATCTGATACTTAACTTCAAGGCAAGACCAAGGCCTTCTCCTTATATCTAGACTGAGCATGTTATCTCTCCAAAGCACCTGGGCTAAATCCTGGCCCTACTTCCAGTGGTTCCACACCCAGTGGCCCAACAGACTGTCCAAGCATCACAATGGTCCCCCACATTTAATGGGCCTAATTTGGTTATATACAGGTTCCCCCACTATCAGTCCAGAGTCATTGAGCTCTCATTATCATAGGTCAGCTGTTTCTGTGGGTATCACCATCATGTTCCGTTTTGAGAATTCATGTTGATGGATTTATCCTGTGATGAGTATGAAGTGTCCTTCTCTATCTGTTTGATTGCCTTTATTTTGAAATCTATTATGTTTGATATTAGGATACCTATAGCTGCTTGTTTCTTAGGTTCATTTGATTGGAATATCTCTTCCCAACCCTTTACTCTGATGCAATGCTTGAGGTTGAGGTGTGTGTCTTGTATGCAGCAGAAGGATGGATCCTGTTTTTGTATTAATTCTGGTAATCTGTGTCTTTTTATAGGTGAATCAAGTCCATTGATAAAAAGAGATATTAGTGACCAGTGATTGTTTATTCTTGTTATTTATCCGTGGTATTGTTTGTGTGTTTCTGTTCTTTGGGATTTGCTAGTGTGAGGTGTGAGGTTATTGTTGCCTATGTTTCCATGGGTGCAGCTAATTTCCTAGAGTTTTCCTTCTAGTACTTTCTATAATGTTGGATTTGTGAATAGGTAATGTTTAAATTTGGTTTTGTCATGGAATATCTTGTTTTCTCCATCTATGGTGATTGAAAGTTTTGCTGGTTATAGTAGTCTGTGCTTGTATATGTGATCTCTTAGTGTTGCAGTATATTCAACCAAGACCTTCTGACTTTCAGAGTTTTCACTGAGAAGTCAGGTGTAATTCTGATAGGTCTACCTTTATATGTTATTTGTCCTTTTTTTCTTTGCAGCTCATAATATTCTTTCCTTTTCATTTGCAGCTCTTTTCTTTCTTTACATATATTCTGTATGCTTTGTGTTTTGATTATTATATGGTGAGGGAACTTTCTTTTCTTGCCTAGTCTATTTGGTTCTCTATAAGCTTCTTGTACCTTCATAGGCATATCCTTCTTTAGGTTGGGAAAGTTTTCTTCTATAATTTGGTTGAATATATTTTCTGTGCCTTTGAGCTGGAATTCTCCTTCTTCTATCCCTATTGTTTTTAGATTTGGTCTTTTTGGTATCCCCAATTTTCTAGATGTTTTGTGTTAAGGATTTTTTGGATTTAACATTTTCTTTGACTGAAGAATCTAATTCCTCTATTATATCTTCAACACCTGAGATTTTTTTCTCTCCTATCTCTTGTAATTTGCTTGTTATACTTGCATCTGTAGTTCCTGTTCACTTACCAAGATTTTCCATTTTTAGAAATCTCTGTATTTTTATTATTTCAGTTTTCAGGTCTTGAGCTCTTTGTGCTGTTTGCTTCATCTGTTTGTTTTTTTCCCTTGAGTTTCTGTAAGAGACTAAAAATGTATTTCATTTTAGGTCTTTTTCTTGATTTCTTTAAGAGAATTTTTGTTTCTTCTTTAAGGGTCTCTATTATAGTCATAAAAGTTTCATTGGAGGTCATTTTCTTCTGTCTTTTCTGGGTGGGATGACTAGGTCTTTCTGTTGTAGGATCACTAGGGCCTGGTGGTGCCATATTGGTCTTTACATTGTTGGATATGTTCTTACACTGCCATCCGCCCATATCTTTCTTCAGCGGGTGCGGGTGGGACCTGTGCTTCAGGGGGCCCTCTTTTTCCAATAGGTGATGGTGGGGCCCTTGGCTTCCTCCAGGTGCAGGCTGTACCTTGCCTTTAGTGGATGCTGATAAGATTCTGGGGCTCCTCTTCAGGGGCAGTCTTGGCAAGGCTGCAGTGTTCACAGATGTGCGAGGGATGCTAGCAGGTGTGTGGAACCTGCTTAAGGCCTCCAGGGCTTGGTGGGTAAGAGTGCGGGGTATAGGTAGTTACTCCCTGACCAAGGACATAGAGAGTTAAACCCTCTAAGTCAGGTCCCAGACACTTACCTCCTCAACTGCTTTTCAAATCCATAGTCCCAACGTCCATACTACTTCAAGCAACAACATGTTCAGGCCTTTCACAGCAATACTCCAGCCCCTGGTGCCAACCTCTGTCTTAATTAACATTTCTATTACTGTGAAGAGACACCTTAACTATGGCAACTCTTACAAAGGAAAACATTTAAATTGGTTGCCTACAGTTCACATGTTCAGTTCATTTGCCCCTTTTTTTTTTTTTTAGGACATGGATATATGCAATTAAACATGGTGCTAGAAAGGAAGCTGGAAGTTTTCCAACTTGCACAGGCAGTAGGAAGTGGTCTTAGACACTGAGTATAGGTTAAACATGTACTCCAACAAAGCCACACCACCTAATTGTGTCACTCCCTTTGGGGACTATTTTCTTTCAAGTCAGAACACTGGTATTATGAATAGAGCAGCAATGAATATGTTTAAGCAAGTCTCTCTGTGGTACAGAATATCATTCTTTGGGTATATGCTCAAGAGTGGCATAACTAGATATTGAAATTGTTTGATTTCCAAATGTCTAAGGAACATTCCCAAAGGGGTTGTATGAGTTTGCACTCATATCAGCAATGGATAAGTGTTCCTCTTACTCCATATCCTTGACAGCATGAGTTCTCAAATGTTTTGTTGATCTTATCCATTCTGATAGGTATAAAATAAATCTCAAAGTAATTTTGGTTTTGGTTTTCTGATCAGGGAAAGGTTATTTTTTTTTCTCAGCCATTTGAAATAATGAAGTGATTTTTTTGAGAACCTTCCCTTTAGCTCTGTACCCCAGTTTTAGGTTCTGATATCTAGTTTCTTGGGTTCTATACATATTTGGGATATTAGTCATCTATTGTATGTGTAGTTGATAATTATTTTTCCTATTTTGTAGCCTTCCCATAGTAAAAATGATGATATCTTTTGTCATTCAGAAGATTCTCAGTTTCATGATATCTCATCTATTAACTGTTGATCTTATGTTAATGGTCTTCTGTTCAGATAATCTTTTCCTGTGCCTATGAGTTTAAGGATATTCCCTCACTTTCTCTTCTGTCAGGTTCAGTGTTATCTGGTTTTATGTTGAGGTCATTGATTAGTTTAAAATTGATTTTTCTAGGGCAATAAGTATGGATCAATTTGCATTCTTCTATATGCAGACATCCAGTTTGACCACCAACATTTGCTGAAGATACTTTCTTTAATCCAGTGTATACTTCAGGCTATTTTATAAATAAAAAAATCTGGTATCCAAGGTGTGTGAAGCTGTGTCTGGGTCTTTTAGTACACCTATAATAATATGTATTATAAAGTTGTATTATATTCTATATATAAGATGTATTAGATATAATATTGGCTTATATTGTTATTATATTGTATGTAAATATATGATATATATTATAAACATTACTGTGCTATATTGTACATAAATATATAATAAAATTACATGTATTTATTATAAAGTTGTACTTTTAAGTACAACTTGAAATTGGAGATTGTGGCACCTCCAGGATTCTGTTATTATTCAAGATTATTTTAGCTATCCTGGGTTTTTTGTTTTCCCATATGTGGCTAAAATTGTCCTTTCAACATCTATCAAAAATTGTGTTGGAATTTTGATGAGAATTACACTAAACCTTGAGATTTCTTTTTGTAGGATGCCCATTTTTACCATATTAATTCTACTAATCCATGACCATGAGAGATCTTTCTGTTTCCTTGTATATTATTCAGTTTCTTTCTTACATGACTGGAATTTTTGTCATGTAAGTCTTTCACTTCTTAGTTAGAGATGCCCCAAAATATTTTATATTATTTGAAGCTATTGTGAAAATTGTTGTTTCCTTGATTTCTTTCTTTATCAAACCACTTGTCATTTGTATAAAAATGGCTACTATTTTTACAAGTTAATTTTGTATCCATCTACTTTGTTGAAAGTGTTTATCAGTAACAAGACACTCCTAGTGTATATTTTTTATTTGAATTTTTAAAATATTACATAGTAGCCCCACTTTTTCCCTGCCTCCCTTCTCCTACCCCCTTTCCCCATCCACTCCTCAGTGGAGGTAAAGCCTCCCTTTAAGATTTAACAAATTCTCATATCCCATGATTTTTTTGATGGAGGGAGCTACTTGTATATATCATTCTATCATTTGCAAATAAAGATACATTAACTTCTTCCTTTGAAATTTTATTTTCTTGATTTTTTCAGCTGTCTTATTGCTCTAGGTAAGATTTCAAGTGCTATAGTGAATAGGTATGAAAAGTGGACAATCTTGCTTTGTTTCTGATTTTAATGTAATTTAATTTTGAGTTTCTCTCCATTTAAGTTGATATTCCCTAAGGGCTTGCTATAAACTACCTTTATTATGTTAAGGTATGTCTCATATATCCCTAAATTCTTTAATCCTTTTTACAGAAAGGATTGTTGAATTTTGTCAAAGGCTTTTTCCTGTGTCTAATGAGATAATCATGTGGTTTTTTTTTCTTTCAATTTGCTGATATAATAGATTATATATGTTGAACTATCCCTGCATGTCTGGGATGAAGCCTACTTGGTCATTGTTATGAGTTAAATAACAAAAGGTATCTTGGTATGTTGGATAAAAGGAGCCCACAAAGTCACACCGTACAACTGATCTCAAGCCTTCATTGGGGGAGGAAGAAATGAAGAGTCTTCCTCTGAGTGAAAGTAGAAGAAATAAAACATAGGAAGAGAAAGCACTTTTTAAAAAGGGAATATAACACATATGCATAGGGAGGACACTATAACAGTGAATGGTCAAGAGTGAAAGTGTGTCACATTCTGAAGGCTGATAACGATGTGTCCTGCTCTCACTAGGTTTCTGAGCAAGAGCTTAGGGTTTGGGGTTATCCAACAATCAGGGTCAATGGTTTTCATATGTTCTTAGACTCAGTTTGCAAGTATTTTATTTGATAGTTTTGCATCTATGTTCCTAAGGAAAATTTGTTTGTAGTTCTCTTTGATGAATTTTATGTGGTTTGGGTATCAGAGTAACTGTGGCCTTGTAAAATGAGTTGATTAATGTTCCTTCTGTTTCTATTTGTGGAACAATTTGAATATATTGGAATTCACTCTTCTTTGAAAGTATGGTAAAATTTTGACCACAAACCATCTAGCCCTGGGCCTTTTTGTTGTCATTGTTGTTGCTGTTTTGGAGAATTTAATGACTGCATATATTTCATTAGGGGTTACAGTCTTCTTAAATTGCTTATCAAATCATAGTTAACTTTGCTAAATGGTATATATAAAGAGAATTATTCACTTCTTAGATTTTTCAATTCATTGGAGAAAATATTTTTAATGTATGTCCTCTTAATTCTCTGAATTTTCTGGGTATCTGTTGTTATGCCTTCCTTTTCATTTGTAATTTTCTTATTTTGAATCCTCATTATCCTCATTTTCGTTAATTAGGATAAACATTTGTCAATTTCATTGATTTTCTTAAAGAAACAACTCTTTGTCTCATTTATTTTTTGTATTGTTTTCTGTTTGTTTGTCATTTATTTCCATTTTTATTTATTTAATTTCTGAGTTGATTATTTCTTGCCATCTACTCCTTGCGATGTAATTATTTTCTATTTGTTCTAGAGCTTTCAGGTGTTCTGTGAAGAACTGAAAGGCCACTTTTGTGGAGTTTTCCTATGCTGTGTATAGTGTTCTTTGTTGTCTCATTGGACTAGTTTACATTTGAAGTTTACTTTTTCATACATTAAAATTTATACACCAGTTCATATCTTGGGTCCATTTGCATGGACTATCTTTTTCCAACCCTTTAACTTGAGATGACTTTCCTCCTTAATGTCTAAGCCCTAAGTTTATTTTTATATTGTTTATTGTATTAATACCATTACCTAAATTTAAAAACATCTAATTTGTCAAACTCTTATTCAATAATAAATGTATATGTTTTTTGTTCCCATTAACATATCAATATAGATGATTCAGCCTCAGAATATAATGACATATGCTAGTAAAGAAATGTATTCAAATGATAGGTTGCCAATATACATGGAGGTTTAAGTCTTTAATCTCAAACTTAGATATATGAAACTGAGGAATGACAATTATGTGGCCTTCTTGGCTCACATTGAAAAATTATATGTGTATGTATATATAAATATATAAAAATAATAAAATACTTTAATAAATACTCCATCTGATTTATACAGTGCAAACCCTTCTCATATAGCATAGGTGTAGTAAAATATTTCCACTCATAAAATAGCTTAAATATTTAATTTTTACTCATTATATTTATTATTTATTTTGCATGTGTGTAGGCATATAAGCCATGGTGTGTAAGTGTGTGTGTGTGTGTTTAGCTTAGAGAATAACATGCATAAAATGCATGACTCAGTTCTTTTCTGTCATATATGTCCTGTACTCAGGCTGCTAGCTTTGGTGGCAGTACCTTTACACACTAAATCTGATTACCATGAAATATTTTAATTTTTTGAACCTCATGTCTTGATTGAAATGTTTTTTTTTTTTCAGGAAGAATAATTATATTAAACAGATGTCCCAGAAACCATGTTATTTTGTAAATCCTCTTCATTCTACAGGTTTTGCTGTTATTATTAACTCAAATATTAATTGAGTTCATATACTGCACAAACTCTACGTAGGCTCTCATGAAATGGTGGTATTTAAAATTACTCTAAAAAGAAAATGAAATATATTTGATATTTATTAATAATACTTAGAATTAGCAATGTTCTTGGCTCACTTTAACAGATTTAGATCATTTTCCTGTATTGATAAGCAAGTATTGGGATGTCATATTGGGGTGTTATATTGGGGTTTCAGTGTTCACTCATCAGTTTGTCAATGAGAGTTAACATCTCCAGTACACTATGTAGTTCTGAAAATTTTCCTACTTTTCTTGGAAGAATGTTGTTTACTATGGTAACGCCTGACTTCCTTATACAAGACTGAAGCAAATGTAACTGCAGCTGTCAGACCTTGAGTGTGTTGCTTTCATGTAGGTAGTGGCATCTATCGGTTTCAGGTGGACATCAAAGGACTAGCTAACCAGAGTTATTTCTGACTTGAAGGATTATTGTATATCTTGACAATGAAACTTCTGTTCTGATTTTCAGATAAAAGTCTCTTGAAGAATTTCCAAACAGCTTCACATAAGCCTCTGAATTTCAGGAGGTTTTCCTACTGAATTAAACATTAGACACTTTTGATGTGTGGATTTTTTTCCCTCCAGTCTTCGAAAGAGCCTATGCTAAAATATTTAAGTCATAGCACAGGGTGTTAGAGTTAAGGAGAGAAAGCTTTTAAATCAAATTGGAGAATAATGAATTCAAGCTCAGGTTTGCTGTTGGATTGCCTTCAGATATGTCACAGGTCTCAGGCTGGTGACCCTATGGCAGAGGAGAGACAAGCATTTCACTTCATAGTTGGGCTTTGCAAAAGGTGATGAACAGCACCACAAGCTCTTTCTTCTGGAAGTCTTTATTCTTGTGCACATTTATGCATACCAAAGTTGCGTAAGTTATATAAATCTTCACATACCTTGCATGTGTTTCTCAAGGATACGCAAGCATGATAGAACTTCCTTCTCTACCTATCCTTAAATAATTAAATGCCACACTATTATAGTTTCAGAAATTCAACATGCAGTCTTATCTCCTTCCTAAATCACATATATCACATGTTTAGCATCCAGAAAGGTTGCAGGATATTTCACATGGTTCAAATAAACTAAAAATATTTTCCTTTAAAAATAACCTATTTAGTTTCACGTTTTCTTAAAAAAAAACACATAATTGGAAATATTAAATTAAGTATATAATATTTTACTTCATTATATATTCTACTGAGTTTCATAAGTGAACTATCTCAAATACATAGGTAGATAGGTTTTGTCCTTCCAAAGAAGCAAAATACTCTGAATAACAAATTTATTATTGCTGATAATTGGAAGAGATATATCAATTTTGCTCATTCAAATTTACCATTTACTATGTATTTATTTGCTATATGTCCATAGGTAATCATGGATAGTTTTATTTCAATATTTCACAATACACACTATACTAAATTAATTATATATTCTTATTATAACATAATGTAGAACACAATATAATCTTATACTATGTTTAATATAATTGCAATGAGATGCTTAAGAATATGAAGAGTTGGAAGTTTTGTCCAACAATGGATAAATAGACCTAAATACAGGCAAGTGAAATTCTGGGAAAGGAAACCTTATTTTGCAACTTCAGGCAAAGTTATTTACCATGGGGATTGCCAGACATAGATTTAGGTAGCAAACAGTTTCATAAGCACAGTATAGTTCATGTGTGATATTGACCAATTCTGTCAATTTCTGTGTTTAACATATAGATATTATTTACATTTAATATAATTAAAATAGTTGCAAGGAATATTTATTTTTATTTACTACCTTTATCTTTATGGTGGGTTGCTGGAGGCTTTTATAGTAGTTATATCTCCATACTGTATTTAATAAACAACTGGTCATAATGTATTAGTAATAAATGATTTTAAGTACACTAAAATTTTGTAAGCATGCCTTCTTTTTGTCCCTTTATTTTGTTCTGCTTATAATAGCCTTGCACTCAGATTTTGCTTTGCATCCATGAGGGTCACAATAAACAATAATATGTCTCGTTTCCAACATAAAATGTAACTCACAAAGCCCATGAAGTAAAGAAAAATCCGCTATGTTCATCTGAATTTATGTTCCTTACACTTTCCTGATATTCTAAGATTTCCTCTTTTCTATTTTTCCTGGTGTTTCACCAACTTCTCGTGGTTGTTACTTCAAGATAGTTTCAACTGCTGAAAATTCTTTTTATTTTCCTTTTAGAAAACAGTGTCTTTACTTGTCTTTTATTTCTGAGGCATTTCCACTGATTACAGGAGTTTGGGTCATCAGTAATCTTCTTTTTTTCCTCCCTCAATACTTGAAAAATGATCAGTATCTTTCTTTTCTGATAAGACACATTCTATTTTGACTTTGGTATTTTGCTTTGGTAGGTGATAATTTATTCATTTCTGGTTGTTGTCAGGGTTTATTTTGCTTTTTTAAACATGATTAGCTTTTATAGCACTTAATAAAAATTAAGTAGAATTAAAGTCCAAGGTTGTCAAGAGGAATCAAACCACAGCAAATGAAACAATTGATCATATGCTGTTTCAGGTTGATTCTGTTCAAAACATTTTGAGTCACTGTGTTTTACTATTTTGCCAATTTTGAGAAGTTTGATAGCTATGATATTTGTTTTTTCTCAACCCTGTCATCTTTTTCTTTTCTTTCTGGAACTTTCTTTAAATGGATCTTAGACCTTCTGTGATATTGGAACAGTCCTCTGAGGGTTCTGTCCCTTTGTTTTTCCACCAGATTTCTCCCTCAGCAATAACGAAAGATAAACTCTGTCTTTTAAACTGTGTGATTTCTAACATTTGAGTCTGAAGTCCACTGGAGAGACCCTCCCGTTCTGCTTCAGTGTCCACTATGAATACAAATTTATTACATTCTTCTGCTCCACAATTTCTATTATACGCTTCTTTTTGTTTTGTTAACTTTTCCTAAGGTTTTCCACTCGGTTGCTGAGACTCTGTATTCTTACTTGTGTCAAGTATGTTAATGATGTATTTTTGGAGCATTTTATAATGAATTTTTTAAAAAATAATTATCAGATTAATTCTAACACTGGTATTATCTCACTGTTGATTGTTTTATATCATTTAGACTGAAATATTCTCATACCTCAATGTGATGAGTTATTTTTCTATTAAAACTTTGATATTGCTCAAACAGAAAAAGTATATTTGATATCAAAATTTCTCTGTATAGTGGAAGTCAGGATATTCCATTAAAGTTCATTGGCACCTGGTAGAAGAGAAAACCTCTTTAAACTAGACACCACTTCTATGGAAGGAAGAGAACCATAACTGCTTCTTTCATGGCCCCTGCAATGTAAAACAGGAACGGATGTCACCCTATATCTGATAAATGCCCACAAAGCTTCTTCTAGTACCACCTCAAAGAGGGAAGGAAGGCCTCCCTGCTAACATTGTGTTGGGACATAGAACTTAAAACTTCTTATATATCCTCCACTTACAACATTAAAGAATAGATGATTCTTTATTCCATGCACTAGCATCATCTGCTCAAAGGAACTAAGATAATGCATTATATCCTAGTGATGTTGGATGTACAAGTTCTTTGGGGGGGTTGCTAGCAGGGTACTAATTAAAATTTTTTTTAAAAAATATGATTTGATTGAAGTGTAGAAGATATTGTCTAAAAGTTATCTGTCTTGCTTGCTATCCTTTTTAGTGATCTTTAGATTAGAAAAATAAGATTTTCGATTGTATTGTGATTCTTTCAATTTTATGGCTATGGAATAGCTTAAGAGTTTCTGATGCTCATATTAGGTTATCTATTCATGGCAGGTAACTGTTAAAATTACTTATATTTCTCCAGGCATCTCTGAAGACATCCTTTGATTATGCCTTATTGTTTCTGTTTATAACAATTCAAAGAGATTCATAGGACAGTTGGTTTGGTGAGTGTCCATGAAGCTTAAATTGCTCTGTTTTTTGCTTTACAACACTTAAAAACTCTCAGCATTATCTTGTAAGAAACAAGAATTACAGTCAGGCAATCAGAGTCCCACAATTAGAAAAACGACCTGGAAACTAAGGAGGTTGGCTTATTTACCTATCCTTGTGAATATCACAAAGAAAGTAATTGATGTAGGAAAAGTAGGAACAGCATTTAAGGTTTCAGAGAGAGTACAGATAGAGTGATTTATAATATATTTGGAATCTAGAATATACTGGTTAGTGAGGGTAGCTCCTCTGAGGATTACTCTAGTGTCTGCTCACCTTCCCAGGTTCTAAAGTGATGCCCATGGAAGCAGAAGATTGGCTTAGAATATCTGAGCGACCAGTAGTTCTGAACAAGTTGTATACTCTTCTGTCTTTTCCCAGGACTGAGTATTGACGGCTCTAGGGCCATCGTTTCCCAGTCCTTGATGCCAGTACCATTCATCCAGTTCTATGTAGGTTTCTGGTCTGAAAGCAAGAGCGGAGAAATGAAAGAAGCAGACGTCAGACTAACAGGGTGAGGACACAGGAAGCACAGACACAGGAAGCAGTCAGCAACTCACCACTGGGGCTACAGGTTACTGGGGATTTGTCGATTATAAATATTTCAATGTGATTGTCATAAAACTTGCCAAAAGTAAATTTTAGTTAATAAGATATTGTTTTGAAAAGGTATTTACTCATTGTACAAACGTAAGGAAAAAATAAACATCAAACTGGGAGAGACCATGGTACTAATAAGAAAACTCTCAACTTTCCCACATCATTTCTTTACATTTTGAACATTGATATTTCGTTTATAACTTTTTGGGTTACCCATCTCATAAATAATTAATGTATTTCTTATTTTTACTTAGTTTTTCAGTTTTGATACTGAGCCCTCTGAACCTGTCTGACATTTGTACTAACAAGAGAGGCTGTATTTTCTGATATTTCCTTCTTAGCTAACTTTTGTTGTTGTTGTTTGATGGTCTCCTTCTATATACATTTTATTCTAGCATAAAGCCAGTGAAGATTTACTCTTTAATCTTTTGGTTGTCTGGTAATGTTTTTCTTTCTTTCCTTTGCTGTGTGGAGCGTTCTTGGTGGAGCGTTTCCTTTCTTCCTTCAGCCGTATGCCGCTCACAGCTCTCGCCGGCCATGTAAAGTTTCTGATGAGAAGTCAGGTGAGTTGGTGCAGCCTCATCTGTAATTTGTTTCTTTTCCTTGCTGCCAAGAGAACATTCCCTTTGTCTTGTATGTTGGATAACTCAGCTTTAAGATATTTTAGGGTTGTCTTGTTTAAGTTAAATCTCACTGGAGAACTCTCATTCTCCTACAACAGGATATATATGTGTGTGTGTGTGTGTGTGTGTGTGTGTGTGTGTGTGTGTTAATTATGAAGGACTTATTCCCTAGCATATGGACTGCACTTTTAAAAATACGTGTATGTTCCCATTGTTTGATTAAGTGAAAGTTATAAATATCATATATATGTATATATACATATAAAATCAAACAGTGATTTATTTTTATCTTGTTATTGAGAAAACAATATCAAAATTTCTAATCAGAAATTTTAATACATAAATAAGTTAATAAATTAATTTTTTAAGCTTGATCACAGTTACCCCTCCATCCCTCTTCTCCTCCAAGTCCCTCCCCTCAGCATCCCCTCTTCTCCCCATCCACTCCTCCTTCTTTCTCTTCAGAAAAGAGCTGGTCTCCTATAACTATCAGCCAGCATCTCTTGGATAAAGCCTACTTTATTATGGTGTATGATCTTTTTGATGTTGTCTGAGTTAGGGTTGCTATTGTTGTAAAGAAACACCATGGTCACAGCAACTCGTGAAAGGAAAATATGAAATTGGGATGGCTCCCTTAAGATTCAGAGGTTCAGGCATTTGTCAACATGGCAGGGAGCATGGAAGCATGCAGGCAGGTATGGTGCTTGTTATATCTTGATCAGAAGGCAACAGAAAGTATATTGTATGTCATACTGAGCAAAGATTGAGCAAAAGAGACCTTAAGGCCCATACCACAGTGACACACTTCCTCCAACGAGTCCACACCTACTTCAACAAGGCCACATCTGCTAATAATGTTACTCCCACTAGGAGCCATTTTCTTTCAAACCACCACCTTCCATTCCCTGGCTCTCAAAGGCTTATAGCCATATAATTATGCAAAAATGCACTCAGTCCAACTTCAAATATCCCCATAGTCTATAAATAAGTCTCAGACTTATTTAAAAGTCTAAATATCAAAGCCTCTTACAAGATTCAGGTAATCTCTTAACTGTCTGCTGTCAAAATGTTCTGCAGATCTCCAACTCCATTTAGTTTTATGGACTGTAGCTCACTTCTTTCTCTTGGGCTGGTTCCACTACCTCTCAGTAGTTTTCCCCAGCAGTTATCTCATGATTCCTGTTATCTCTAACATCTTGGGGTCTCAAAGTTAATCCAGGCTACAACTTCACAGCTTTGCAATATGAGTTCTCTAGGTCTCCATTCAGGGACATCCCTGACACATGCTTGGCCTTAGTAGCTTTCCTTAGTTGCCAAGAAAGATTCCATAACTCCTTTCTTCTTTTCTTGTCGATAAAGCCACAGCCACTTGGCCTAAGCTGTCAAGTTCTGCTGTTCTTACTGGGCCCAAACATAGTCCTTATTCAATTACATATTCACCAGCTTTCGGTTTTGTATGATTTCCTTCACTGCCTAAGCTTGGCTCTCCTGAAACTTTCTCTGTAGACCAGACTGGTTGTAACTCGGAAAATCTTCAGCTGGCATAGACATAACTGTTGGGAATGGCAGAAGTTACAAAGCCAGCACAGCTGTTTGATAAAGATCCAGCAAAGCTGAGCAACATGATGGGGCCAGCCCACCTTTGTTTTCGTCTCCACCTGCTGTATGCTTGGGATACTTTTAATATTTGCACAATTTGAGAATATTGGGTTGATGAAAAAATTCTTATGAATCATTTATGCCTCTCCCAGGAATGTTACTTCTAAGCTTACCCCAAGACAATCCTGACCATGGTATTCCCCCCACTTTAGGGAGATATCCTTATCAATTTGAAGGTGTTCCTTATGCCTTGGGAATAAGGACACATATAAAGAAGCCAGAGGTCTCTTTGTGAGGCTATGAGACAGTTTTGAAACATCTGACCTTGTACTTTACTCAGGAACACAATAATGAAAACAAAGTAAACTTAAAAATGTCAGCAAGATTCAGTGTACTTCTTGGCCACAGTTCAGATTACAAACCTCTTACCATTGTACACTCAGGCAATTATGTGGCATATACAGAAACAAAGTTAGAATAGCTGAAGTTACCTCTGTCCTACACAGAAACTTATACTGACGGGCAAAAAAGATGTAAAAAATAATAAAGGTATTCTATAAAGATATAAAATATAAATATTGTATTATTCCAGAATTTGAATAATAATTACAGCAGTTTTGGCCCGAGGATATTTCTTGGGCACTCTCATCATGAAGAGTTAATAATATACTACTTATAAGTTATATACAAAACTTGAAAATTGTTTTGAACTCAGGCCTTGTAGCCATGAAAGCAACCAGCCTGAGAATAATTTGTTACAGGCCTCTAGATTCTTAAAAATTTGGGAAAGGGATTGATGAGTAAAAACAGTTATGAAGGATAGCTATTTATCAATGATGTCAAAACTTGAGGGAAAGTGATTGGAAATGATAACTCTGTTCTGTCATAGTTTATCAATGAAGACTAAAAGATAAGCAAAAGGAAGTGAAACACATGTTCAAAAACAAAACTAATATGATCTTTCTTTTGTGACAACATAGATGTATTCCCTACTTACTAAATTCTGTATAAATAAAGAAGCACTCTGGCTGCCAGTTAGTTAGATTGTAAGATTCTCCTGACCATCATGGCCTCCCTCCCTCCCTCCCTTGCCAACTCCATACATCCTCTGCTGGAACCTGCCACTGTCAGGGATGACTCCCGGCATTTAGCCTCTGTCTTCAAAGTCTGAGAGTAAAAGTGTGCACCAGCACATTTAGCTCTAAACTTTTCTTTGATTTCCTTTTACAAGTTGTAAACTTATCTGGTTGGATCTTGCCATGAGAACACTGATCCCTTTATTACATTTATTAATCTGTTTATCCCCTCTAATATAGAACTTACTTTCAGTCCACCTTTTGGTGTTCCTTTTCTTCTTAAACTTTATATTTATAATTTAACATGGTCAGCTTAATATATTTTTTTATTAGAGTTATCACTATTAAATGCAAAACAGAGTCTATATTAGATTATTTTAAGAGTTCATCATGGAATTAATCCAAAACTCTTCACTTTAGACTAGGCAGACTCTTCAGACAATAGCACAAAACAGTCACATTCTTCCTCAAATGATCGAAAGAATGACCTCTAGGCAGCATACTAAAATTCTTCTCCTCTAAAATATCTTCAGGTAGCTGCTCAAAATTCATCAAATAAATCTTAGCACCTGTGTTTTCCATGCTCCTGCTGGAATGGTACTTTAAGTAGTGCTTAAAACACTCTACTGTTTATCTAATCCCAAAGTACCAAAGACCATATTTCTCCAGACAAAAACATGGTCTGGCTTATCACAGCAACACTCCTAGTATTATCATCTGTCTTGGTTAGGGTTTCTATTGCTGTGAAGAGATACCGTGACCATGGAAACTCTTACAAGGAAAACATCTAATTGTGGTGACTCACTCACATTTTCAGAGGTTCAGTTCAATTCATTATCATCATAGCATGGGGTATGGCAGGGAGCATGGTGGCATGCAGACAGACATACTGTTGATTACATCTATATGTGTTACTTAGCCTTCTTCCTTTGTAGATTTTAATATGCTTTCTTTGTTCTCTGTGTTTAGTGTTTTGATTATTATGTGGCAAGGGAACTTTCTTTTTGGGTCTAACATCTTTGCTGTTTTCTAAGCTTCTTTCTCCATATAGAATGTTGTTCTTTAGGTTAGGAAAACTTTCTTCTATGATTTCTTTGAATATATTTTCTGGGCATTTGACCTATTATTCTCCTACTACTACTTAGTGTATTTTCATTTTTTTAAAGAGCCTTATCATCCTAATAGAGTTGATTTTAAGATCACTTTCTGGGATGTGTTGCTATGTAAAGGTCTTACTGTCATAGGATAGCTAGGCTCTGGTGGTCCCAGACTGCCCTTCTTGTTGCTGATTGTATTCTCACACTGGTGTTTAGGCATCTGGGTTTGGGATGATTATAGCTGTAGGCATTGATTTGTCAGTTTGTCTTTGTTGGATGGGTGTTTTTCTCCTTGCTTTTAGTTTCTTCTGGTCTTCTGGCATAAGTGACCAAGGAGGTTTGGTGACTAGTCAGTCTTCAGCCCCAGTAGGGAGCCTTCAGTGGCTTTTCCACGGATTGAAAAACCTCTAGTGTTTCTGGTACCTACTTGGTCTATGAGATTCCTAGTATGGAATGGTTTGGAGCTCTGGGGAGGTTGCACAGTTGAAGGCAGTTTCTCTAGCTTTAGCAAGTGATGACTGGCTATGGGATTATTATGTCTTACTTGGTTCCATAGAGTTGGCCTGGTCTCAGATAAACATGAAGTCTTCTTCCAAAGTTGTAGGCCAAAATATGGAGCTGGGCAGGGGTGTACTCTGGGATTGTTGGGAGTGCTATAGAGAGTGTTAGTGGGTGATGTCTTATCTGGGGTCTCTGGAACCAGCGTCGCCTCTGGTAAGGCTGTCATAGTTGTGTCTCTATTTGATATTGAAATTATTTCTATCTCTTTCCTTTTTTCTAATAGATCCTTAAATTATTTTTTGTTTTCTTAAAATTAATTGAATTTCCTTGTAATTACTATCCCATAGTTTATGCATGCCTGTTAATATCTATGTATTTAGTAATCTAATATGACCATTATGTGAGTTCATGATTTCTTGAAATATTTTGACACTTTCTATTATTGTAACTTAATACTGAAGCCATCAACATTTTTCCGTCTCCATAATTTAATTTTCATCAGCTTGTTTTACCTGAAATTCTATGTTGGCTGCTTACTTTCTCTTAGTCTGAAGTCACTTCTTTATTTCATCAGGGAATGATGCCCATTAACCATGTTTACAGTGATTCACTGTCATGGTTTTACACTTTTTCTTCTTGGGATCATGATCCAAGCCTGTGTTTGTCCTTAATCTCAGCCTCTCTATTTTTGATTGAATCCGAGGCTTACTTTTAAATAGTAATGAATTCCTTATATTTTCCCTTGTGCTGAGTTATGCCCAAACATCACATCCTTGGCTGAATGCCTACGGTTAGACGCAGTCCTCAGATCTCTTCATGACGCTGGATAGAACCTCCCTGGAAGGAACCACTCCAGGCCCCTGTGCCGTTCTTCTTGCCGCCAGTGCTACTAAACTGAGTCATCCAAGACCATCGTGGCTAAGTGTTTGTTTAATTACAAAGACCAAACTACTATGGGAAAATCTATAGTTGATATGGATCATTGACCAAGACCACTAAAGTGAATCTGTAATATTGACCACAATGCGAGGTCACTAGACTGGGATCACATGATATCATACGGCATTAGGACTTTCCCAAGGCTCAACGACCAGGCACCGTCTTGCTCATGGCAAATAACCATTTCCCAAAAGTTAGATTCCATGTACTCTCTATTAAGTTTTGTGTTAAAATCCCCTTAGCCTCCCTCAACAAATCAGTTCTTATTTCATATATTTGCCCAATGATGGGGTATTGATTTTATTAATTTATAAGCATCAATATTGATGCTACGATGATCTGAACAGAGTCTCAAAGTGGCAAGGACATGTACAGTGTAAGAAGTGTAACTAACTCCATGCTAAATGGATTTACATGGGTCAAAAAAATAAAAAAAACAATGAGAATGTAACTAAAACCACATTTAAAAAATATTTTTGTAGTATATTGATTAAAAATAAACATGCCAAATTTATCTGAGTCTTTAGAAAATAATATAAAAAAGTATAAGATATCCTGTTATGAAATGAAAAAGGGTATCCTTAATATGACTGCAATTCTTTAAAGAAAATTTTAAAAAGTATAAATAAATGTCTACTATAAAACTTGGCAACTGAGGTGAATGAGACACATCAAGAAGGAAATAGATGACTTTAAAACTTCTTTTGTTTCCTTGTTTTTTTCGAGACAGGGTTTCTCTGTAGCTTTGGAGCCTATCCTGGACCTAGCTCTTGTAGACCAGGCTGGCCTCAAATTTACAGAGATCCACCTGCCTCTGCCTCCCGATTGCTGGGATTAAAGGCATGTGCCACCACTGCATGGGTGACTTTAACACTTTTATTGTATGTTTCAAAAAATTCCATTTATAACCATAAACTTCTCTCAAAAAACATAACAGGCAAACTGGCAAGATTTCTCAAAGGTTATTGAAGCCTGCTGTTAAGTCCATATGCTGAAAAAAAATCTGACTTCTTCCAGTTTTCTTGTCTTCCACATGAATGCCATGATGTATATACACATGCAATCTCTCTCTCTCTTTCTCTCTCTCTCTCTCTCTCTCTCTCTCTCTCTCTCTCTCTCCTCACTCACTCAGGAACCAGAAAATTATAATTAAGTACTTATAGCATCATACTTAGTAGTGAAAATGTGTGTTTTTCTTCTCTAGTATTACAAACAAAGCAACTTTCCTTTCTCAGTTTTTATTTACTATTGAGTTAGTCTCCCTAAAATGTACAGTATGTCAGAAGCACACATATTTCAGAAAATAGAAAATTTATTTTTTGAGAGTCTTAGTTTTATCTTATTCAAGGATTATTATTATTTTGCGAATTCCTTTTTAAAATAAACAAATAAGAGATTTATGTATATTGTTTCATTGTGTGCTTGCTCTTCTGTGTACATTTTATTATTTTTGGTGGGGGCTTGCTCTTATAGTCCAGTGCGACACTCCATAGTGTGTTCTTCCTTAGCATTTATGTTTTCATTAAATTAATATTCTCAATTTAAGAAAAGAAAGAAGCTCTGTACATTTAGGCAATGCATAGTAGTCATGCCGTCCTTTGGTGTCTTCTGCTTCTCCTACTGCTTCTCCCTCACTGTATCTCCCTACTAGTTTCACATATTTAGTTAGTTAGTTAGTATTAAGATATTGGGTCCAATTAATGCTGTACATATGAACACAGTTATGTAACCATCCTCTGGGGCATGAGTAACTCATCAGCAGTTATAAGGTGTATATATATGTATATATGTATACGTGTATATATGTATATGTGTATATATGTATATACATATATATCAAACATGGAGATACAATTTTCTAGAATGCAATGAAAATTTTTAAGATGAACTTCTGTGTTAGTTAGGGTTACTGTTGCTGTGATGAAACACCATACCAAAGCAACTTGGGACGAAGGAGTTTATTTGGCTTACATGTTCATGTGACTATTGTTCATCAAAAATCAGACAGGCACTCAAACATGGCAGGAAGCAGAAATGGGCTGATGCAGAGGTTATGGATGGGCGCTGCTTACTGGCTTGCTCATTCGACTTTCTTATAGAACCCAAGACCAGCAGACCAGAAATAACACCATTTAATATGGGCTGGGCCCTCCAGCATCAATCACTGATTAAGAAAATTCCCTACAGGGCAATCTTATGGATGCATTTTCTTAATTGAAGTTTCTTTTTCTTGGATGACTTTAGCTTGTGTCAAGTTGACATAAAACTATCCAGCCTATATTCCAAGAAAAATACCATTTAGGCTTAGTACGGAATCAGCAAGTCGTTCCATCAAGAGATGGGCTCAGAAGTAGAAGCCAAGTACCTTAGCAAAGAGGGCAATATCTCTGGACCATTTCAGTTCAGTTTGTGCTCACAGAGATTTATGGAGTTTTCCAACAGAAATCCAGAATGTATTGATTTTTTTGAAATCACTTTTCTATACTATTATAAATTGATTAAACAATACAGCAAACACAGTTACCATGAATTACTTTGATCTGGCCAAGGGATGATTTTTTTAAATGATTATTTAGACAAACTCTCTTAAAAGCAGTTTTAATCAGATCAATGTATGGAATGTCTCTAGCAATCTATTTTCCTTCATCATCATAGGAAATGTATGCGTCCATTTCTTGCAATTCTGAGCTGATAGTAATTGTTCTTTAGCTACAAACCCTCTGAATTCCTCTGTCATGGCACAAATAAGACTCCCTGGAGTGAAAAATCATGGACTCTACTATAAAATACAAGGCCCATGATACCAAGTGCTGGAGATACAATTAAGGTCAATTGAGATGAACAATAAATGTAAAATATGTATCAAAATTTGAAGTGTTACTGCAATGGAAAGTAAAGTATATTATTAATATTTTGTTTTAAGAAAATAATTACTTCAAGCTGAAATGATGGATTTTAGAGAAAGCTGGGCAAACTAAATATATTTTGTGGCACATGTTTCAAAGGGTTTAGAAAATCTTGCATTATATTTCCATTCCACTGTGCTACTCTGGGGAAGCTGTTCAATAAAATCTGTATAAGTGTAACAAACAATATATAGATAAATAAATATTGTATGAGCTCTTGAATGGTTAAATACTGAGAGATGAATGTATATGTGTATATATACATGTAAATGCATATTTATGATTATGTAAAATACAAAGACAGCAATGAATTAGAGAAAAGATGCCTTTATTTATCTATGAGTTGCTTCAGTGATAGTATTTAGCAATGAATTTTCATTCTCCATGTGTTTATTTAGAATAGATTTGGAGATGTTGAAGCAAAATATGAGTCTATTTAAAATATCAGATAGAGTGCATTCAAAAAGACTTGGTTCTCAAAAAGTTAATACATGCAGAAGAGATAGGTCCTGGTGTCATTGTTTGTGGGTTCTCCATCTGCCAACTTTCGCCGCCACATTCAGAGAGTCTGGTTTGATCATATGCTCATTCAGTCCCAGTCCAGGTGGATTGGTGTGCTCCCATTAGTTCAGGCACACTGTCTCAGTAGG
>PVIU01022247.1:0-29811 GCA_004026605.1 Ondatra zibethicus | reverse complement strand
GGGAAGGGAGAGGAGAGGAGAGGAGAGGAGAGGAGAGGAGAGGAGAGGAGAGAGACAGAGAGAGAGAAGGAAGGATGGGGAAGGAGGGAGAGAGGAAGAGGGTGAGGAGAGAGAAAGAGGGAGGGAGGGCAAGAGGAAAGACACGGAGGGAGAGAGAGGTAGGAAGGGAGGGAAGGAAAGAGAAAGGGAGAGAGGGAAGAAGGGAGAGACAGAGAGAGAAGCAGGGAGGGAGGGAAGAAGGGAGGGAAGAAAGGAAGGAAGGAGGAAGGAAAGAAGTAAGAAAGAAAGAAAATCAAGAACCCATTCAATTTCTACCTTTGTCATTTTTATTATCTCATTTCTTGTAAAAAAATAAACTCAATCAATTAATACTCAATAAAAAGGAATTGAGATATTATTAATTTGAATGGGCATAAACTTATGTCTGATACTCATTTCAGTCACAAAAACCTTAAGAGATCTTGGTGGACTCAATTCTTAATTAGATTTAAACACTAATTTTCTTTACTAGACCCCAATAACTTTGAATGACAGTTTTAGATGCTTTGTTCCCATAGCATTCAAAATTAGCATGGTTGTCTTCTAGTTTACTTTCTGTAACTTTCAATTAATGAGTCTAGTGATTTCATATGCATTAAATCTTCCTATTACCAAATGAATTTTGAATACATTTTAAAATTAACTTCTTTCTAGTTTAATTAAATAATTACTCTTGAATGTACCATAAATTTGTTTATATTGCATATGCTCTATAAATTGAATATGCAAGCTTTATTTAAGTAATTCTTAAAGTAAGTATTTAATACAAAATTTATTTTTCAATAATTTTGTACATTTCTATTTATACCTACTGGACTATGGTCAAAGAAAATTTATATGTTATAAATTTGTAATGTCATATATAATTATATCACAAAAGTCATTAAACTTTGAAAAATATGGAAGATTTAATAAATTAAATAAATTTAAAAGGTTAAAAGTAATATACAGTGTTTTTACCAAAAATAAAAATTAATATGAAGAAAAACAAAATGAAAAGAAAATAAATAATCAAGGATTAGGGATACAACCCACACTCCAACCTAGTTATGATATCTATGAACCACACAACAGTGATGAACCCAATAATTGTAAGGGTACAGTCATGGCATACATACCTTGGATGTAACAAATAGTTATCTAATTGGGCTTAAGTCCCACTCACCAAAAGGGAATTCATACCTGTTCCTCAAAACCTAGTCGACTGCACAGGGTTAGTGAGGTCATGTATCTTGGAGAAGTACCTAGAACTACCACTTGTCTAAAACAGTAAAATTCTTAACTACTTTCTAAACATTAGTCTGTATAGCCACAGAAAAGTGTAGTTCACACCGCTCAAAAAGAAAATATTTACACTATTTGGAAATAGAAGAAAATTCACAAGTCACTCTCATTTAAATTGGGACATTAGAATGCTATACACACATACATATTCATGAGGTCTAACAAGGCTTTGAACTTACCTCTAAGACTTTGAAGACTTAGTAAAATAAAGCTAAAGATGTCTATATCTGTATATCAGTTAAGCATCTACTTGAGTTGATATAAATCAAGAAAAATTCTAAATGCTGCATATCTAAATGAGATCTGTTACCTAATATCTGAACTATTAAGAAATTATTTTTGATTTCACAAATCTTATAATAAAGATAGAATATTCACAAATCAGTAGAATACACACATACACACACATCTATCATAGTGCAATGATAATTTAATGTTAAAATATTAAATTCACATTTTCCTTCTTTTTTGTTTTATGGCTATACTATCAAAGTTTCCTATAATGAGTATGTATTATATTCATACATAGAAATAATTCAAATGAATGTTCATAAAGATGTAAAATATATGTCATTACTCAGGGTGAATGCATACAGTTAAGCATTATTTTGAGATTATATTTAATATAAAGCAGCAACATTTTTCCATTTTTGATGCTAGAATGACATAATATGTATTAAATTATGTAGCATTCAACACAGTGCTTTCTAAGTTGATTGTGTATGAACTATCCTTTCATTTATCTGTTTTGTTTGTTGGGGTCTGTTGCATTGTCATCTGGAAATGATTGAAATTATAAATTAGAATTACTTTCTCAAAAATTGTGTATTGCATAGGATTTTAAGTGCAATGATACATAAAATTTCTAGTAGGTCCCTTATTTTATCCTTTCCACATCAAGACTGATATTTGCTAATTTTGATAGTAAACTTTGTCTTGAATTTTTGAATTTTTATAACATGACTTAATATTACCTATGTATTGGGAAGGGTTTCATAATCTCCTTATTCTTACCATTTTCATTCAGCTTCTTTATGCATTTGTATTCATATTTGTGGGTTATCTGTTTTAAAAGTATTAAAATTTCAAACTGGTAGGTCACCCTTATTCAACAATACTTAAAAAACCATTTCACACAACATATGAGAATATGAATTTAATTCATGGAAGAGATTTTGAACTCAACTTGAGAAATTGATATGTCAGCTATAAATAAATTGCCTAGATTTGCATTTACCTACTGAACTTTTACTCAGTAGTCCTTCCTCAAACTATATCACTGTGTAATCAGCTAATGCAGTTTAGAGAGTTAGATGGGAAAGTAGCAAGCTTAAACTCTTTTGAATAAATCAATTTTCTTCCCTTATGTGAGAATAACCATTTATGGCATTAAAATTAGTTGCTTTCAAACTCCAAGACACTAATTTTGAAACAGAATCTTGCAGCTATGGGGGAAATTTTCAAAGCACATCTAAGTCATTCAGAGTTCACCAAGTCCTTTGCATTTTCAATCTGACCCATATCATATTTATTGGCTATCATGACTGTGGATCAGAACAAACTCAGGGTGCCTCTGGAGAAGCAAAATATCCCCCATCAATAATGCAGCAGTTAGCATTAAAGTACAGCCTTCATTCTAGTTAATGATATGATAAATACATTGCTATACAATTACAGCAGTGCACTTGGCAGAAGTATCTTTTACAAACCAATGAAACATGGAAATAAATGGGGAGTGAGGTAACTTTCATGGCATTGGAAAGGGGCTAATACATGCTATAAGACAAGTGCAACACTGTGCATATTTTTATGTGCTTGTGAATCATTGCATGAGTACATAATATGCATCTGTTGAATTAATTAATATTTGAGCTGATGTGAGTCTATGTGATCTCTATCCTTATGTGTACATCAATGCATGTACATGAAAGTGAAGAGGTGTCTGGATTCCCTAGTATGCAGTTTAAGTAATGATAACACAGTCAGTGGGTGAAAGAAATACAGAGAGGATATAAAGTCAGGATATGTATGGTCACTATTGGAGAAAATGCAGGACTGCAAAATCCTGTCCACCACCATCACTACAAAACCTTCAAGATCTCTACTAGGTTTCAGCACCAATTTCTCTGATAACTCATATTTAAGTGAAAATTCCTTAAGAGAGCTGGCTTAATGGTTTCCTATTGCTTTACCTCAAATAGAACAATCTAGATGCAGTAAGTGGTGTATGTATTGTCTCCCAGTCCTTGTGCATAAAAAGTCCTGGCATAGCTTGACTGGGTACTGATCAGGGTCTACTGGGTTACCTCAGTGCATTTTCTAGGCTGTACTAACCTCAGTAAGTTTCAGGAAGGAAACTGCTGCCAAGATAGCTCACTTCAGTGACAAAATGTATTTCTTTCATGTTTTGAGATTATTATGCCCTCTCTATACTAGCCAGGTAGTCCAGATGACTGATGTCAACACACTCTAATGTGTCCCTCAAAATACACAGCTTATATGATTTGTTCTTCAAGGCCCAACAGGAAATCTCTTTAATCTCTATAAGTGTTGAGTTGTTCTTCAGGGAGTTTCTTCTGGTTACTAAGGCCCACAAAGATAAATATTTTGTGGCTTATTTGACCTAACAAAAGTTGAAACTAAATTTCATCAGAAAGTACTATTCAGCCTTGTCATAAAATATGGGCTCATTACAGAACTGACATCTCATCATATTCATGAGCTCCTACTATGCTCCAGGTTGGTAATAACTACATTTGGGGTGGGTTCACCAAGCATATCAGGATTTAGAATATGGGTGGTCCCAATATTTAAGTTTTGATAGCATTCTACATCATTTAGTTCTACAGAATTCCTATCTTCAGTTACCAAGATCACAATATATTTAGGAAAAAGTTCCAGATTACCAGTTGCATTATTCTAATATTTCTCTTGCTTTACCTTTTCCTTTGTTCCACTTCCCAACTTTCCACCAAGTGAGGTATATACTGAGAAGCTAGTACTATATAAATCTGTGGGCAGCAGTCTAGATCTCGTGATAACCCTTCGCTACCTTTGCACACTATAGTATGTTAAAGCAGCATGAACAAGACAGAACAAATGCAGAGAGAACAGAACCAGAAAATTATTCTCTTAATATGTTTATGCTTTTAGGAAATATCTCACTCTTTTGTCTCATTTCCCTTGTCTGTCAAAAGAAATCTTTTGTTGCTGTTTATTTTTGAGACAGTAATTTAATTACAACACTCCTTCCCCTAGCAACTCTCCCATCTCCTTCAAATCTATAACCTCTTTGTCATTATTTGTGATTCCAAGCATATATGTATTTGTTCCTAAATATACATATAGGCTCCTAAATATAACCCATTGTGTCCATATGATGACATTTGGATGTCTGCTTTCAGGACTAACCATTAAGTACTTGATAAGTAATTGCTGTTCTTTTCCTGAGAGGGCCACCTCCTCTGCTCCAGCTTTACTCCATCACCTTCACGTCTTTGTGCATGGTGGAGGCCTCATCGATATTTCCCTGTGCAGATGGGCATGCTCATTTGTGTCATCCTTGTTGATTCACATTTGGGAAGTCATGTTGGCAAGGCTTTCCATGTACAGACTTTCTGTTATAAGCAAAAGAATAAGCTACCTAATGCAATATAGAGTACAATTTTAGGCAAGAAATTAGCAAGTCCATAGCAAACTCTTCTCTAGTAATGCTCCTGTTCCAGATATAGGCTCCCATACTGTTTAGATTTGACAGAGTAATAACTTTCATAAACTGGTTTCATGCAGTGTTTTATTCATATTTCACTATACACATGTAATACTATATTTCTTCATTTGGGTCTATTGAGACAAACTTACTGGCTTAAATCACAGTTCTATTTTCGAAGGACTAGAAACCAGAAGCCTGAAACTATGAAATCATCAAAGGCAATTCTCCTTCGAAGGAAAGCCTTTTTATGCTTGCTGTGACTTTAGATTTCTTATATCTGTCCTAATCCACTTCATAAAGATTCTTGTATTACATATAAAGCCAACCAAGGTAAAAGAGAATGACCCTCTCAAATACTCTAAATTATTTCATATGCACATATATTTTATAAATTAAATCTGTTTCATAGATTCCATAGGTTAAGAATATGACTCAATTTGCTGAAAGAGCCAATGTACAGCTTGTTACAAATCTAAATTGAAGTACTATTCTTATTTCAGTTTCATGGGAGAAGACGCCATATCTCAGAATTATCCCCAGGGTCACACGCACTTGGAAGTCTGTCAGGATGGAAGAATAAAGGGTGACACACACATTTCTGAATCTCAGCACATGCCCTAAATATCTGGCTGTACTTTATTCTCCAACAATATCCACCAATTCCTATAGCTGAAGGAAAATTTTTCCCTGAAGGGCACATCTATCAGTTCAGAAGACGATTTTACACATTTTTCCTCATATGAGCTTAACCTGACTTTCTAAACCTGTCAGAATCACTTCTCCTAGTGAAAATTAGCATGAGCGTGGGAGTGAGAATTGAATTGCTTTAAATTTGAAGATGTCAAATGGAGGGTCAAGTAGATGCCTATCTTGGTTCTTTAATTAGAAGATGTCAGAATTTTGTGTTAAGAATCAAAAAGAAGGATGAATCATTCAACTTCATGCTGGGATATTTGGTATTTTGTTGTTGACCCTTTGTACCACACATTACAGTCATCAGAGACAATATGAAAAGAAAAATAACTTCCAATGCTGTGCAGACTCACACTGTCTACACAATTCATCACCACTCATTGTCTTTACTTCCCACATGACCTGAACTTTCCCTGCAAACACACTCTGTAATCTTGGTAATATGGCATTGGTCAACGTGTCTCAATTTATAGATACAAAGGTGAACTTTCCAAATCTAAAAATGCAATTTGACCCCAAAGTCTAAACATTTTGAATACCCACAGGATGGCAAAAGTAGAAAAATACCAGGCAGATAGAGTATAATAATATAGAAAATCTCCTTCAGGCTAAGCAAAACGGTACATTTGAAGATAACACATTTGTGCTTGTATTTGTATCTTGTCCCAAGTACATCATTCTATATAAAATTATTGCAAAGTTTTTAAAAAAGGTAAAATGCTTCTGGTTTAAAGCATTTTGGATAGACTCTGTGCAAGCTATATATTTTTGTTAATCAGAATAATTGCATAAGTTAAAATTTGCATAGCAATAAAAAACTATCAGCAGATCAAATAGTTTGCAGAATAGGATAAAATTGTTTCATCTATACTTGAAGTAGGGTACATATATCAAGGATTGATAAAGAACTAAAAGAAGGAAAAGGAAAGAAAGAAAAAGAAATTAAATATGGATAAACAAAACTTGCCAATCAATAAATAAGCTAAAGACAGTTTTCCAACACAGACACACAAAGACTCAATATTGTTCCTAAACATTCATCATTCCTAGGCATCAGAAAAATGCAAATTCAAACTACTTTGAAATACCACAGTCGGAAAGGCTTATGCCGTTGAGTCTGAGAATAAATGCTGGGAAAGATGTAAAGGATATGTAAAAATCCTTATTCCCTGCTGGTTAGAGTGCAAACCAGTACAAATATTATGGGAATAATAAATCAATGAAGATTTCTCAAAAAATGAAAATACAACTGCCATATGACACAAGTACCACTACTAAGCATATCCTACCACAAACATCCACATTTATTGCTGCCCTGTTCACAAAAGCAAGGGATTTTTATCTACCAAGAAGCATACTAAGAGATGAATGGATATATAAATGTGGTATGTATGTATACTCAATGAAATTTTATTCCTCTCTAAAGAAAATGAAAATTTACAGAAATGGATGGCTCTACAATGTTCAGTACTCAACAAAATGTCAGAAAACTCTTCATTTTATGTTTTATGTGAGTCTCCCTTTAATGTACATGTGTATGTATACAAATGGGTATAAAAGCAAGAAAAAAGTATGCAAAAAACTAAAAGGCAGAAAGGTAACTAAGCCTGGTGAAGAAGAGTTACATTTTGACAAAACCTCTTGTCAGAAAGTGGAAAGGGATTTGGATAGATGTTGCCAGCAATGTGCGAGGAAAGGAAAGGATGGGAGATTTTGATAAATAGCGTTTTTCCCAAAAATGCCACAATGATATCTAAAATGTAATACTAATTTTAAAATTAAAAAGAGAATGAACTCTATTTCTGAGAAATCTTCATTCAGATGATTTAATAAATCTTTTCTATCACTCTTGTAACCAGAAGTCTCTTAGTTGACTTTGAATTTAATATACTTAAAATAGTTACAGAAAAGGATCTAGAAAGTTCCATAGTCTAATGGGAAAAGTTAGGTAAGGATAGCAACTTATGTTTATGTGCTTTTCTGAGATAGTTACCATCTCTTGACTAAGGGCATCACATGACAGAATTAGTATATAGATGTTAAAACACCTATTTTTGATGGAAGAGAGTATTCTGTGTAACTTTAAGACAAAATAACAGAAAAAGGTTCAAGAGAAACTACTTTATAATATCAGCTACTTTTAAAATCTACAGCAAGAGTTGTGTTGTTTTACAAGCCTTGACTTGCTCTGCTAATGACATTGAGATAGCTGCTGATCAATATTTCATGAAACATCTAGTTAATTTCCACCCTTTTACATGGCCCCTGATCCTGCACCACTGTAAATGCTCAGAAAACATTTCAGATGTAGAAACAATGTAAGAGCCAGAAGATGGAGAAGAGTGCTGTGAAATCTTCTTTTCTGCACATCATATGACTTTTACATTCATGAATTCATAACATCTGAGTTTGCCTGCAGAAGACCTGCACAACCTGAGTCAATTAATATGCCAACTTGGAAGAAAAGGGCTCCTGAGGCTCACCTCTGGCTAGGAGTTTTTCTCAGCTGAGAACTCCTGGAGGAAGGTCATTTTTCTTTAGAGTTGTTGCCACTTGTAGATTGTTTGGGAAACAATGCATGGCCCTGCACCCATCCACACATGAGTGTTTCCTACTGGCATCCATCAACAGATATGAATATAGATAGTATAGAGACCATGAAGTTGAGAGAGGAACACATTCAAAGAAAGTTGGAGGGGGCATAGATCATAACACATTGTATATGTCTATGAAATTCTCAAAGAAGAATTTTTTAAAAGAAATTAAAATTTTAAATTTAAAATATAAATGAAATATGCATATGTGGAAATTTGCATTTGGTTGCACTTAAATATTTTTTCCAATTACAAAAATTCTGTTGACTCCAAAATTGCGCTAAGAAATGTGCTCATTTGTTAATTTCCCCCAGCCCTTAATTTCCAGATGGATCTCATACTTTCTCTAAGTAAATGCTCATCAGCCAGCTCCAGGGAACTTTAACTCTCAGTCATTTACTTCAATGGGTAAGTGGTTAAATTGTAACTAAGTGTGTAGGCCTGTCTAAGAGAAGGGAAAGATGTTTGTAGTGAGAATGTAAAGCAGTTGAAAAGTATTTAAATTTGGATGATTAGTGGAGTTATGGAGGGACCAAGGGGACTTCTGTTGAGTGGATAGAAAAAAGACTGGCCTGCTGTTTTCCACAGATAGCTCACACTTAAAACACAAAGTAATTAAATGTTTTAATTTTGATCCCTGTGGTGTCTCTCCTTTACAGAACACAGCAGGGAGGGTGAACATAATTGGTACCATTTGGAAGGTTGAGTGCCTAGGGTTGTAGCAAGTCTTTGTTTGTAGCTGAAAAATGACATTTTGGGGGGTTTAATTTCTTGCTATACTCCTTTCCAGTTCTAATTACTGAGCAGAGAAAGTGTTCCTATTTCACCTTCCAAGAACCACCTGAAAGTGTGCTTGTCACATGAAAACATGTCTTCATGATTACCTGTACAGAAACCAAGTCTCAAATGATTTTTCTTTTGCTTGGTTTTATTTTGAGTGTGTTTGTTTTTATCTAACATAATGATGTACCTATACAAAATCACAAATAGTTTTTAGAGCATTATTTTATCCTAAAATAAGCTAATGTATGTGTTCCCAAGAAATAGCCAAGATTCTTTATGGTTTCTCTGTTGTTCTCACTAGGTCAGCCTTTGGTCCAGGCTCGAGTTTCAGGAGACAGTAAAAGCAAAATAGATTTGTTTTCAATTTATACAGTAACAAGCAATGATAGAAATTTATAAAGATCATGTACCCCAAAACTTTAATCCTAAAACAATACCTTATATGTTTGTGATGTTCATTTCTTTCCAATGACTCAGCTAGGCTGGAAAACTGCTTCCTACTGACTATGTTTCTAGTCCATTACTAAGTTGTTATGTTCCCTATAAATCTTCTGTGAGTCAATAAATGAATTAATGCCTTATTTTTATCTGATGTCAATGCTATACAACCATAAATATCTGACACTATCTTAGAGTATCTACTTGAAGATACAATGGTGCATATAGAATGGGTCAAATAACATGTTTTGATGTTTAAGAATTTATTATTGTTGTATTCTTTATAGATTATCACATGAGTCTCATGGTACACTTGTGGAGAACATAGGACAGCTTTGTGGAGCTGTTTCTATCATTCTATCTTTTTTAAAAGATCTGGGCTTGAATTCAACCAGTCAGGCTTACGCAGAAAGCCTCTTTGCTAGATGAAGCATCTCACAAGTCTCAGACCGAATGTTTACGTAACAGTATGCTTATTGTATTTCATCAGTCCTGATTCACTTCTCTATTGCTGTAACCACTAAGTGGTCTTAGAGTAAAAAGATTAAAAACCTTCACTCGAGACCTCATTGAACTTTGCCTCTTTTATCTTACATGCATAACAGAGACAGTGTTTTCCCCACTGATTGAATAGAATACTCATGTTTACCGAAGAAAGGATATAGGTTTATCGTGTGGCCAAAGCAGCTTGAGGGTTGCTTTCAACAGGAGACTGTGACATGGCCAAATTGGAGCTACTCATTTAGAACTGTTAGGAGTGGGGAGCGATCTCCATCCATGCTTTGAATCTATAGTTACCAGAGTCCAAATTGTGAAAATACTGAGTCTGCTTTTGTTAGAAAGCAACTGCCTATTTACATGGATCTTCAAATTCCAAAGACATAGCCACAAACAGAAGAAATGTTTGACATCTCTGCCTTCATTTTATATCTGTCTTATTGGCTTTAAATGTCTGGATTAGATTCCTGCTTAATAACTCATATGCAGGTAATAGTCATTTTAAATGGTGTTTATGAGAAGTTGGTACCCAACAGATACCTATTATATCTTCAACAGATTTCCAAATGCCAACATTTAGAGCCCTCATGTTCCACACTCTTTAGTCTATTTATTAAATAATTTTCCCAAACTTTCCAAGGCTTGCAAGTAGATCATCCTATGATGAGACTGTTTCCTCCAAGCTGGAAGAGTCATATCATGGAAACTGAACTGATTCCCTTCCAAAATAATAGACCTGATCAATATCTTTCAAACACAAATAAGCAAGAACAAATGGTGAGTCTACATGTCCTGTCCATCCTATAATGACAATTTCTTTAACTTTGGAAGGGAGATATCTTGGCAGGTAAAGGTGTCTGCTGTGCAAGCCTAATCAGCTGAATTCAGAGCCCCTAAAACCATTTAAGAAGTCAGAGAGGCTAACTTAGCACCAGTAGTCACAGTGTTCTTGTGCAGAGATGGGAGGTGAGGATAAAGGATCAAATGTCACACTTCATGGAGGTCAGCTAGCCTGGATTATGCACTACAACAGCAAGAAACAAGAGGAAGCCTAGCTCAAACAAGGTGGAAGGCAAGAATTCCCAAAAGCTGTCTACTGACCTCTGTGTGCATGAGCACATTCAGACCCACAGACACCAATTTCATTGCTATAGGTGCACACAACTAAAACTTGGAGAGCTGGAAACACATAGTTAACACTGAAACCGCAAGTAAGTGAGAAAAGCTGTTCTAGCAGTAGGCAAAAGAGACAAATTTAAAATATAAGGAAATATGGTCATTTTCTGTTGGAATAAAAGATTCACTTTAGCAAGAATGAATAGTAATTGTTAATATGGATGTGTTCGGCATGAAACCACCCAGAAACTTCAGAAGACAACATTAATAATTAAGAAATAATGGAAAACTAGGTATGGTTTCATACATCTGCAATCCTAGCAATCGGGAGGTAGATGCAGGAGAATCAGAGGTTCAAGTTATCCTCAGTTACATAGATAGTTGAAGGCCAGCTTGGATGGCATAAGACTCCATGTCAAATAAAAACTGCAATAAGAGTGTAGCTCATCTACATCCTAACTCTCCTCCCTAGACAGATTAGCTATCACAGATGCATATGTTTTCAAAAATATGATAGTAACCTTCGCTCCATTATAACTGAAGATGTAGGAAAAAGGAAGTCCTCTTTCTTTGCTGGTGCAAATATAAAATAGCAGAGCCAGTTAGAAACAGCTCAATAGTACCTACCTCAAAATGATGTACTTGAATGACAGAGTAAACAGACTACCTAGGGTGACAGTTTGAATAAGAAATATCATTCTCCAGCCATTTGGGGGTAGGTGTAGTAGTGGTAGCCTTGGTGGAGGAACTGCATCTTTAGAGACAGTCTTTGAGATTAAAAAGCTTGCCCTGCTTCCGGGTCACACACTCTGCTTCAAACTTGTGGTTGAAGGTGTGAGTTCTCAGCTTCACCTCTGGCCACCATGCCTGCCTCCTGCTGCCAATCCTCCTCCCTGTGGTGGAATCTCATCTCTTTGGAACTATAGGCTCAAATGAACCCATTCTTTGTGAATTTGTCCTGGTCATAACATTTTATCACTTCAAACAGGAACTTAAGTAATATACTAATAGATGTTCTTTTTGTCTATATGCCTAAGTAAAATGAAAAAATAAGTCAGTACACTTAGTACATTTGCTCCAAAATATTGTTTATAGCACTAAAACTGGTAAAAGATACTAGATTGAATAAAAAGTTTAATATGGCAAATCAGATAGCTTCACCACATGAAAATGATATGTATAAAAGAGGATAAATCACTTATAAAATTGTTGCCTCTGTAGAATTAATAGACAAAAAAGTTTTTCAATTCTGCTTTAATATTTATACATTTTAAATATGTTTGTATCTTGTATTAAGTAAAAGAATACTTTCATAAAATTTCAGACTGTATGACCAACTTATATGAAATGTTAATTTTAAGAAAATGCATAAAGATGAATAGTGGCCTATGGCTCAAGAAAAGAAGAGGGTATGAGAAATAACTCTTAAAAGGCTTGAATATCACCATAGAACCTTCGTCCAACGATGGGTGGAGATAGAGACAGAGACCCACATCGGAGCACTGGACTGAGCTCCCAAGGTCCATTTGAAGAGCAGAAGGAGGGGAAGATGAGCAAGAAAGTCAGAACCAGGCGGGGCTGGTCCACCCACTGAGACAGTGTGCCTGATCTAATGGACTGGGACTGAAGGAGCATGTGATCAAACCGGACTTTCTGAAAGTGATTGACAATTGGGGCAGACTAAGAAGCCAATGATAATGGCACGGGGATTTGTCTCTACTGCATGTACTGGCTTTTTGGGATCCTAGTCTATTTGGATGCATACCTTCTAAACCTGGACTGAGGACAGAGGGCCTTGAACTTCCCACAGGGCAGGATACCCTGCCCTCTCTTAAGAATGGAGGGTGAGGGAGGAGGGTGAGTGGAGGAGCTGGAGGGAAATGGGAGGAGGAGAGGAAGAGGAAATTTTGAATGGTATTATTTATAAAGCAATAAAAATAATTTTAAAAAGGCATAGGATTGTTTCAGAGTGTAAAAAATAAACTTTGAAATGAGATTGTGACAATGTTTTATAACCATAGACTGTGAATGTTTAATAACTAAATTACATCTATATTAATTATATTACAATAAAACATAGTAAAATTCTAAAAGAAAAAATTAAATTTTAGTTGAACTATAACATTGAACATGACAGATATTTATAAAATAGCTAAGTCAACAAGCCCCAAATATATATGTTTTCATGAAAAAAATCACTAGACGAATCACATAAGGATATAATCATGTTTCAGTGGATTATATAAAATGAAACTATAACTTGTATCTTCTCAATTAAATGGAATAAAACTAAAAATAATGGAAAGTAATAAACACATGTTGAACACAATTTGAACTAAATTTCACTAAATGAACATTGAAAATTAAATATATTTAAAATAAAGTGCTAACTCTCTACACACAAAGGAAAATAGTACCATGTATCCAAAGCTGTGAGTAGCAAAAGCAAAGCTAAGAGGTTTGTTTATAGCAATAAACGCATACATTAAAAAAGGAAATTGTCTCAAGTAACCTATGAACACACCAAAAGGATGCAGGAAAATAATCTCAAATCCAAATTGATTAGAAGGGAAGAAAGTTAAAAAAAAAGCATAAATAAAGAGTTAGTAGGAAACATAAAGAAAAGACACCAGATTGGAAAAAATGATGTTAAGTTATCCTTGTTTGGAGATGACATAATTTTGAATATATAAAAATCCAAGATACTCAAGTAAAATTTATGTAACTTATAAGAAATATAAATGAAGTTACAAGACACAAATTCAACTGAAATTAATTTCATCTCTACATATGAAATAGGACCTTGCTGTAAATAAAGAAAAATTGAAAAAGCATTTGATTTATACTAGTTACAAAAGGAATAAACATTTAAAAACAAAATTTAAGCGAGGCAGTGAAATAGCTTGGTAATGAAAATGACAAAATACTATTGAAATAAATTGCCTAAGACACAAAGCAAAAGAAAGACATACCTTGCTCATGAATCAGAATAATTCCAAACAAATACACTGCTCAAAGCAATCCATGCAGTCAATGCAATTCATCAAAACACTAAACTTCTTTCATAATAGAAAACACTCCTAAAATATACATGCAGCCACAAAAGAACAACCAAAGAAAATTTTGGAGAAACAAAATAATCCTGTGAAATTTTAGGATTTTAAATGCAAACAAGTACACATTCAAATAATCACTTATCATTTTAAACAATGAAAGGAAGACTACAGTATACATTAATATTTTAATGATAAAATACTCTGATCAGCTCATTATCCTATGTGTTTTGGTGTTCTTTATTCACTAACAAAATATTACAATTTTTTTCTTACCTACTTGCAAATGGAAAGTAAGGTTTAAGACCGGCACAATTTCAATCCAGAAAAAAATCCCAGCACAAAGAAGGGAAAGTGACTATAGAGTTCAGTTGTTAAACAACAACAACAAAAAAAAAACCCACTATTTCTGATTGATATACGCTGGAAGAGAGAAAATCTGTTTTCTCCAATGGAGTGGCACCATATTTCTTAACCACAATCCAGGGCAGACCTGATTCTCAGGAGTAGCTGGCAAACATAGAAGCGACTGCATGCTTTCTGTGTACTTTTTGGTTTTGTTTTGGATTGGTGTTTATTTGTTTGTTTGTTTTAATTTTGTATTTTTTTCTGAGAGAGAAAGAACATGAAATTCAGTGGGTCAGGAAGTGGGAAGAATCTGGGAGGAATTAGGAGAGGGGGAGAATATGATCCAAATATATTGCATGAAAAAAACTGAAAGTAGAAAAAAATCCTTGGCTTTATTACTTCACAAAACAGCCAGTCTATGGTGCTAAAACAAATGAAAAATTATATTCAGCATTTTAATATTTACACATATACATATATGTTTACAGTCTATAACTGTGCTATTCAGTTCATAACTGCATAAAACTATTGATTATTAGAATTTTTTCTTTCAAATCCAAGTACAGCTGTACTTATAGCACATCCAATTATGAACAGAAAAAAATCAAAATATTTTATTAATTAATAAAACTTATAGATTTACTAAATGTTATACTATTTTAGTTTTAAAATGGATTATCAAAGTAAAATATAAAATTTAATATTTAAAAATGATAAAAAGAGTAAAAGCAAAATGTCTTCTAGAATTATTATCTACTGAAACTAGCAATCTCCCAATTTAAAATGGTAGAGATGTTAAATGCAGCTAAAATATTATTTCATCATTAAAATAAATGTCTGGGGTTATTTACAGTTTAAAACATAGTATAACACAAAGACAGCTGACCCAAGCTAGTAGGATGTCATGGACTCTGGGCTGACAGCTGGGGAACTTGAATCGGACCGAACAAAGCTGTCTGAATGTAGGTGACACTTATATGGCTTGATCTGTTTGTGGGCCCCCGGAAACGGAAGCAGGACTTATCCCTGGTGCATGAGCTGGCTTTTCAGAGTAAATTCCCTGTGGTGGGAAACCTTGCTCAGCCGCCTTTACAATGGGGAGGGCCTTGGTCCTGCATCAACTTGGTGTGCTAGACTTTGTTGACTCACCAAAGAAGAAGGCCTTACCCCCTCTGAGGAGTGGGTGGAGGCAGGATCGGCGAGGTAAAACTAGGGTTGATATGTAAAGTGGAAAATAATTTTAAATTAAAGAAGGAAAAGCAAAGTATAGATTAATCTAGTACTCAGATATGTGTCATTGTTCATCTCTTGATGCTGCCGTCTTCCTAGTCAGCTTCATTCTCAAGAAGAACATTTCTGAGCATTAAAATGGTCATAGGTAGATTCAGTGTTACCTAAAAATATAGCAACTTGAAGTTTTAATTTCATCCATCGTAAAAACAAAAACCAACAGATTAGGACTCATTCACTTTCAGTGATCACTCACATATGTAACATATGTCTTTTTTTTAGTTTTTGTTTATTTTGGTTTTGTTTTCTTGTTTGTTTGTTTTTGTTTTTCAAGACAGGATTTCTCTGTGTAGCTTTGGAGCCTGTCCTGGAAATATCTCTTATAGACTAGGCTGGCCTTGAACTCACAGAGGTCTGCCTGCCTCTGCCTCCCCCATACTGGGATTAAAGGAGTGAACCACCCCTGCCCGGCCTTCACATATGTGCTTTTTATTCAGTCAATGAGGGCAGGAGAGCTGTAAACCACAAAACACAAGTTGTATATGAGACATCCAATCTAGATGAGGCAATGACTTAAGGTCTATTCAAGTCATAGTAACAGTAAGTGAAAAAGAAATGGGCAGTAACAAAGCTAGAGGGTGGTGGGCAAGACTGCTCATTTGTTTCCCAGCCACCCAGATCCAAATAATCACACGGAAACTATATTATTTGCAATACTGTTTGGCCAATAGCTTAAACGTGTTGCTAGCTAGCTCTTGCATCTTAAATTAACCCATTTCTATTATTTTATATTTTACCATGAGGCTCGTGGTTTACCGCCAAGGCTCCAGCTGGTGGCTCGCATCGTTCTTCTCTGATGGCTACATGGCTTCTCTGACTCCACCTACTCCCTCCTGCTCTATCTGCTTGGAACTCTTGCCTTGCCTTATTCTGCACTGCAATAGGTCCAAAGCAGCTTCTTTATTAACCAATGGTATTCACAGCGTTCACAGAGGGGAATGCCACATCAAAAAGGTAAGCAATGGTAGGAAAGAAACATCATTGAACATCACACAAAATAGTTCAGGAGTGATAGAAGTTTTGGAAAGTGAAAATAAAAGTGTTTAAGGTCCAAAAACTATAAAAGGAAGGAATATAACACAACAAGGAAGCTTATCAAATCCACTTCCAGGGTAGCACACTAAAATTATAGGAGAAGAAGACCTGCTCATTACTGAGTAAGTGCTCAAGAAGAAAGCAGAAAAGCTGAGAAGAGATTAATAAATCAAAGTTGAACACCTGGCTTTGATAGTTATATGACCACCTTTAAAACTATCATGGATAGACTTCATGCTATCTTTATTTAATCTGTTATAGAGCTACCTGGAAAGGAAACATCTAATAAGGTGAATGTAACTGTGTAGTTCCTAGGTAAGCAGAACTCAGTGGTAACATCACTGTGGAGACATGACTGAGAAAATTGGTTCCACACCTGAGCTGTCCTTTGAATCCTTTCTCTTTCCTTTGTTGTCAATAGGACATCAAGGAGGCATCACAAGTAGGTTGTGTCTTCAATTTTAAATGTATACAGTTTTAAAACCTACTTTAAAAGTCAGTGTCCAAAGCTGGAGAAAGCCTGAAAGTTTAAATCATTCTCAAGCAAAGAAAACACATTATAACAGTTTCATGGTAGCAAGCAGAAAGCTGATAGGTCTTAGATCAGTCAAAGAATGTGAGTGATCAGTACAGGCATGATTTCTGCTTTATGCCAAGATCCCACTCGAGCCAAATAGAGTCACGTTAATGGGCAGGACATATTTTGCAGATTCTTTTACAGATAATGATCCCTGAGGGTAGAAAAGGCAGTCTTATATAATCAACATACACACACACACACACACACACACACACACACACACACACACACACACACACAAACCAAGTATCTTTGTGAAGGAAGGCATAAAATTTACTGACATCCACAAAATGTACACCACAGTATCTACATTCAAAAACGGGTTCCTATACAGAAGAATCTGGATTGGGTTCCCAGAAGCCATGTCATGGCTCATCATGCTCTTTGGACATCCACAAGCACCAGGCTTGCAAGAGGTGCTCAGATTCAGATGCACACAAAACACTTCAACACATAAAATAAAATAAATGAAATTTTAAAAAGTCAGCAGCAAAAACAGAGAGGGAAAGAAATATGTGATGTACAGAGTTTTCTGTCAACGAGTGTGAATAAGTAAATGAATTAGAATATTTTTTAAGTTTTAATGTTCCCTACTCAGATTTTATTCCATCAATGCAGCCTGTATGTATGAGAACTGCTATATCTGATAAGAGTGAAGTTTTTTAGCATTTGTTAAAAATTTTTAAACTGTAAATAAAGATTGCAACAAGACATGTAAACATGGAGATGGGTTGGTCCACTAACAAGCCCATTAGAAATTAATCATTTTAATAATTTATTGTCTTCTTAATAGACCTCAACTTAACTTTAAGCATTACCCAATTTTTATTTTCCATGTGGTGATTTTCTCTATCTTCATATAAAACCATGTAATTATAAAATAGCTTAATTTCCCATGTATATTATATATATGTATATATATATAATCATGATGACAATAAAAGATACCCTACAAAAACTTATTATTCCTCCACTTAATTTTTCTGAAAATTATGGGGAATTCTGTTAAAATCAATTTCAAAATAGTGAGATAAGTGAAGTAGTAACATTAGCAAGGAAGGGTAAGTGGAAACACGCAGTAACCCAGAGCTTTAAAAGTACAGAAGAAATGCTAACAGAACGAAAATACTCAGTGACGTGTAAGGATGATAATTAGCTAGAATTAAATAACCTGCATTAGCTAGATTTCCAGAAGGACTTGTTAGTGCTTTCATAGGATGGGAAGTTGCGTTTGTAAAATCCACATATGTAGCTGATGTAGAAAATAAATGCAGTAAAATGTAGACCATGGAGGAATGGTGCTCAGAACAATTACATTTATCACTCATCAAGGCTCACCGCATCTGAACCTGGGATTGAATTTGTCTGAATTGTCTCCCAAAACAATGTTTAAGTTAAAGGAAAAAGTGTGGTGTTAATTTATCCTGATGTTTTTCTATTCATTTTTTACCTGTCAAAAAAGATCTGTCTATTAAGGAAAGTGGGATATTGAAGTCACCTATAATTATTTGGATTGGTCTCCAGTAGTAGCTTTTTAGTTTTTGGTTTTTTTAATGAAAATTGGTGTCCCTAAATTTGGTGCATGTATGTTTCCTTGGTTAACTGTCTTAGATGAGAATGAAGGAACCCCTTTATCTTTTCTGATTACTTCTAGTTTGAGGTCTTTTTAGTCAGATATTATTACAGTGATGCCTGCTGTCTTCCCCTCATTTGGTTGGAATTGAATGGTTCTGTACCTCTTTCTTTTCTAAGGCAGTGACTTTTTCCGATGAAAAATGTGTTACTTATGGGCAGCAGATATGTGGGTTTGTTTCTTGATCTATTCCATCAGTCTGTGACATTTGATTAGAGAATAGAGGTCATTGATATTTAAAGTTATAGTTGAAATAGTATGTTAGCTGTGTTATTATTTTGTTATTGTTGGGTTTTGGTGTTGTCTGTGTTCTCAGTGTTAGTTTTTGTTTTAATACATATGGCTTTGTTTTGGAATACATTGTTGGCTTTTTTATTATTTATTTATTATGTACACAGTGTTCAACCTCCATGTATGCTTGCCACCAGATCTCCTTTCAGATGGTTGTGAGCCACCATGTGGTTGCTGGGACTTGAACTCAGGACCTCTGGAAGAACAGTCACTGCTCTTAACCTCTGAGCCATCTCTCCAGCCCGAATACATTGTTGGCTTATTAGAGGTTGCAGTCTGCCCTAGCCTAGCAGCTTTCTTTCTAATCTCAGCAATATGAAGACTCCCTCCCTCCCTTTCTCCCTCCCTAGCAAGGCTTCCTGCTCTCTACCTGCCCTTATCTGGAGATTTTCCCTGGGCCTGGAGAACTGACTTTTTCTAAAAGCTGTCTCTAAACCTGATTCATCTTTATCTTGGCACAGATCCCTGCTAAGAAGACTTGTGCTAGGAGCTATCCTAAAGGACCCTACTGCCACAAGCTAAGCCTTGTGATAGGAGCTTGCCACTTAATGAAAATTAGGGTTTGTCCCCAGGCTCCCCAAACCTGTATATTTCTTATACTCTGGAATAAAGTTGAACTGATTCGCACTGAAGTATGGCTCCCGGAGTCCTCCCTCTGTCTGTGCTCACGGGCCACTTACAATGCTTTCTGTCATCTGCTTCTGCCGCTTTCCCTTCTCAGGCTGATGGCCAACAAGTCGAGAGGGAAAGAGGAAACTCACAACTTTGTATTTCTTCTCATAATCTTTCTATTATACCCATTGTTAGTATTCAGGCATCTGTATTGACCAGCCCTTGGGTCCCTGACAGAATACATCCTAAGCTGCAGTCATTAAGAGCACCTCCTGTGCACATTAGCTGTGTTCCCTTTTAAAAGGTAGGCCTTGCCCACCCTCTTTCTATTCCTTCCCCTCCCCCTTTCCCTTTCCCTCTCCCTCCTTCCCTTTTTCTCTCCAGGGCCAGTCTCTACCCCTTCTCTGCATCCATTCTGCCCCTTCTTCTCTCTTCTTCAATAAACCTCCTACATGAGAACTGTTGTATGACGCTCCTCCTTCCCGCTGTTTTAAATAAATTATATCCCCCATTCCTCTCTTCAGCCTGAAATAATTCTGCCAGTATTTTCTTTGATTTAGTTTGTTATATTTCATTTTTTAAAGCTGTTAATGTAGTGGAAATTTTTTTCTTTCTCTTTCAATATGGTAGGTAATTCTGCTGGATATATTATTTTAAGCTGGTTGTCATGGCATTTAGCACTTGAAATATCTTATTCCAGGCTCTTCTGGTTTTTATTGAGAAATACGATGTTGTTTTGATGAGTTTTCCTTTATATGTGCCTTACAATTTTCTCTTGAAGCTTTCAATACACCTTCTTTGTTATGTATATTTAGCATTTCGCTGTGGTATTTCCTGGGTATTTTCTTTTCTGGTCTCATCTATTTGGCATTATGTGTATTTCTTGTATTTGTGTGGACCTGTACCTTTCCTTAGCTTTGGGAGGTTCTCTTCTATGATATTTTTAAAGGTATAGACCATAGTACAATAAAACTTAAAATGGACAGCAAAAACAACTGTAGTAAACATGGAACTACATTAATAAATGATATATGGGTCAAAGAAGAAATCACGAAAGAAATAAAATTTATTGAAATAAATGAAAGTAAAAACACAATATGACAAGACTTGCTGAATGGAATGTTTTTACCCAACCACTAAGGCCAACAATAAACAAGGAGACCTCATTAAACTAAGAAGCTCTGCAGAGCAAAAGCAACCAGATGGATGAAGAGGAAGCCCCCAAAATGAGAGAAAATCTTTGTAAACTATACATCAGACAGAAATTTAATATACAGAATATAGATAGATGTCAGAAACAAAGAGTCAGAAAGGCAAATGACACATTCAAAGAGAATGGCTTAAAAATATCTCAGAAATGTTCATCATCACTAGCAATCAGGGAAATGCAAAACAAAACAACTTTGAGATTTAATCTCACTCTAGTCAGAATGGCAAAGATCAACAAAACAATGGCCGAGAAACCCTGGAAGGAATATGGTGAAAAGGGAACCTTCATTCACTATAGGTGAGATTGCAAACTTTTACAGTCACTCTGGAAATTCATGTGGAGAACTAAAGCAAGCAAATTAAAAACAAATCTACAAAATGACCCAGGTACACCACTCTTTGGTATTTGCCAAAAATACTCAATTCATACTCCACAGATATTTGCCAAGCCGTGTACATTGCTGCTCTATTCAAAATAGCTGGGGAAAGGAAACAGCCTAATGTCTCTTGGTTGGTGAATGGATAATAAACACGTCTCACATATACATTGTGGAATAGTATTTGGCAATAATAAAAAACAGAATCATGAACTTTGCAGGCAAATGGGTGGAACTAGAAAACATCATATTGAGTGAGGTAACACAGACCCAGAAAGACAAGCATCACATGTTTTCTTTTATTGGTTGCTCTCAGCTCCAAATTTTCAGATGTGAGTACAATGCCTGTAGCAACCACAAAACCCAGTAAAGTAAAATGGAACTGTTGCCAGGATAGGGTAACAAAAGAGAGAAGGATGTGTGTGTGTGTGTGTGTGTGTGTGTGTGTGTGTGTGTGTGTGTGTGTGTGCGCGCGCACACACACACACACAAAATAACTGTAGTTGAGAAGTGAGGCCATGAACTTGAAGAAGACTGGGAAGGGGTACATGGGAGAATTTGGGGAGGAACAGGAAAGGAGAAAATTTGGAAATAAAATACAATCTTTAGTATAAACAGAAAGAAAATAAAGTTGCCTACATTAGGCTGTGGACTTCAGCATCTAATATTGTCCCTCATTTTCCAGAGAGAATTTGTCCTTGAACCCTACAGGGATGCTAAAATCCAGAAGTGCTATATGAGGTGGAATAGGATTTGCATATGAGCTGTACTTAGGCTCTCATAATTCCCAATACAGTATAAACTTCAGTTAACAAATGGCATACTGCAATGTTTGGGGAATTATAACAGGAAAAATATGTCCATACATATTCAGTGCAGACTCAAGGATTTGGGGGTTTTTTCTTTGTTTGTTGGTATATTTGTTTATTTAATGCTTTATGTATGAGGTTGTTGTGATTATTGAATCGACAGCTGCGGAGCTTGATGGTAAGGAGACTGACTGCACTTTCAGATACCAAATAAAGCAAGATATGGGCAAAGATTTAAGAGATTGTTTGGTAAAAGCAGAGATACTTGCAAACAAAAGTAAGGCAAGGAGAGCACATTCACACATTAGTAAACACTCCAACTTTGGGAGGAATATACAAATGGAATAAACTTTTAAATGCTATAGAAATATCAGACTCCATGTGAATTTTAGCACATTGCAGAAAGTACAGGTATTTGCAGTAGCATAACTGAAGGATATTGGAAATCAGTTCCATGACTTATAGAGAAAAGTTCCACGTCTCAAAACTAATTGAGTTAAAGTAATGACTGTGCTCCTCTTGAATACACACACACATACACACACACACACACACACACACACACACACACACACAACTTGAGTTCAAGCCCTGACTCAGGATGAGAGATCAGGGAGGCCAGCAGTGCTCACTTTTCAAATAAGATTCTAAAGACAGATACGAATATATTAGAGAAAGGAAAATGCTTAGAGTCAAACATCTTTGTTAATACAACCCCCCAAATAATCTTCCAAGCATGATTCTATTATCAATGTAATGGCAAAACATAATTTTTTGCTGCTGAAAAAAAGAAGTAGAAAAACTATATACTCTTAATAAGTATGGCAAAGTTTCAGTCTGACAATAAGTTCCTCTTCTTTCTGTTCTGTCTCATGTATGGATTCCTGGATTACATTCCTTCATTCATTCATGACTAAATAATCAATTAACTGATAAAAATGTATTGCCTATAGATAAAATATTATAAGGCTCCTGGTACAGGTCAAAGTTTTTCCCTACATTGCCAGAGTTTGTATAAAGTCTCTAATAGTCATCCTCATATTCTCTTCCCTCTCCACCTTCTTACCTTTTACTTTCCTTTACACATGCCTTGATTTCCCTGGGTTAAGATGTCTAGATCATATAATGATAATTTGATAATTATGGGAACTTTGATTTATTGTAGCAGTCAGTTAACATTGCTGTAAATAGCACCCAGGGGGTATGATTTTTGTAACACACTAGTCTCCTGGGACAAGATACTTAGAATCTGCCATACACAAATTTTTCTGTACATTCATTTAAACATGTGAGTCCAAACTCTTTGAGAAAAATTCTTTTTTTTTCCTTCTATGCTCTATAACAATGCTGTGCTATGTTTGTTGAAGCAAGGTGAACTGAATTGAAAAGATCAACACACCCATTCAAACTTGTTCTACACACACTGTAAGCTACCTGGAAACATATTAAGAATTCAGTGTTTGGGATTTGCTGTTCTGGCTTGAGCTCTTTGAATACATTCCAGCACAATCCTCTTCAATTTGTATACAGAATCTTGAAATGAGGACAAAGGTTTAAATATAGAAAACAATAGGCTTTTAGATTTGGTTTCCTGAATTCTTTTAATAGTTTCCAGTGAAAAATGATCTTGACTGTAGGGTGCCAGATATGTTGCTCAATGACATTTCCCCAGACAAAATGAATACATAATATAAAAATATATAATCTCAAAAATGGTATGATTTGGGTAAGCTGTGTTTTTTAAATGGTAATTTTTTGCAGTGTATGAATTGGTAAACATTAGTCAAAGGATATTATATTGAAGGTCCAGGGTAACTATCAAGACCTAAAACCATTTTGTCCAGGAACAGAAAAACAATTTTTAAAACTTACCTTGATATTATGAAATGTCTGTTTTATCACCCCCTCTTTTGGTAAGCTACCTGAAATCTATGAGATAATGGCATGGATGCAGGAGCGCGATAAACTAGAGCTCCCAATAGGGGAAATGGGTTGTAGCTGGAACTGAGCGCCCTGGCCTTTTCATCCTCCAAGTTGCATATTATTTTCAAAATGACTTCTCACCAGGCCAACTTAAGAGACTGTTAGGAGCTAATTAGGTCAAAGTGAGGCAAAAGAAATCTAAGCATTTACTTGTGACAACTTTAATACATATATTATTGAGGTGATTTATATTTGTAACAAAACAGAAAACTCAAAACTGATGGCATATGCTTTTAAAGCTCTGTATTTTAAATGACAAGTCCTGGCTTCGTGATTGGAACCTGCCATCCCAGTACTTGGAAACCTGAAGCATGAGGGTCACTGAAAGTTTCAGACAAGCTGGGGCACCCCAGAAAGGTATGGCTTTCAGAGAAACGGGGGCGGGGATGCGAGGGTGTGGACAGGGTGAATGCAAGACAATATTAAACAAACAATAAATATAAAATTACAAATGCTTCCTGCTTTTGTAAATGTAAAGTACTTGTAACAAGAGGACTTGGGATGCTAAAACTTCAAAGACAAACATGAGATAATTGAACAAAATGTGCAAGAATATTATTTTATTTTGTTTTGTTTTAAATATCACCTCACATGTGATATATTCAAGTTCACAAATATCTCCACTAGTATTCCCACATGCAGAAGAGAAGCAATTAATGCACCCAGGACCTGAGGACATAGCCAAATGCCTTTCCTCGAAAAATAAGTTCTCAGGAGTTTGCATGTTTATACTACAGGGTAGCCTAGCTTCCGTTTTAATAGTTCACTAGTTTACTTCCAGAAGACTAGAAATTATTATGTCTCTACTTCCTTAAAATTCTTTCTTTGTACTAAATATTCATGGAAATATTGCTTTAAGCACCAGAACAAACTCATATTTTTTTAAATTAAAAAACAATAAGGAAGAGATTAAGCTAGGATAATTTGTCTAAAAGCAACTACAGCTATAATAAATACAATTTCCTTTTTATTTTATGTATGTATTTTTTAGACTTTCATATGTGAATATGGTATTTGCATCATTTCTTCTCTTCCCCGTCTCCTCCTGTGTCTCCCCTGCTACTGTCTCAAATTCATGATCTCTTCTTCTTTAATTATTATCATTACACACATACTCACATGCATGTACTTTAAACAGATATATTTGTATTTATATGAGTTCATAAATATAACCTGTTGAGTACTTTTAGTGCTGCTCACATGCATGTGTGTTTAGGGATGACCACGTAGGACTGGTTAACCTACTGACCTACTGGGGAGGGGCCTGTCTCTGGGGAAGACTGAGTCTCCCTCTCTCCACAACTCCTGACTGCCTATGGCTCTTCATTTAAGGTTGTAGACTTGGATCTTTTCCCCATCTATGTTGGAATGGCAACCGGTATCGTCATTTTACAGGTTATGGTAAATGCAACGTCAACAAATTAGCAAAACACATAATTTCAAGCTGGTTTGGGTAATACTAAATAACATTGGCTGAACTTTGGTGACTCCAAGAGGCAGAAAGGTATTGTAGTTGACAGAACTCTAGAAGAGTTATAGAAAGGATGGGGGCAGGGGAGTAATCAGGACAAAATAGCATCGTTGTTCTGCTACTGACTTTTAAAACTTACATAGTATAGTTTTAGCTTTATATTTTATTTCAAACATTAGTTTGATAATTCCCTTACTCATTAAGCAAATACATTTTGAGTATACACTAAGTACACAAGAAACAGATCTATTCATTATGTTGGCAATGAGAAGGGGCCAACAGTAGAAAATAAAACATTGCAGCATGCAAGTTAGTTTTCAAATACTATTAGCTTAGGTTAGGTGAGGAAGCATGGTTAAGATCAGGTGACAATGAACTGGGGGCATGAAGACAAAATCAATATTATGCTATTTCAGTAATGTTTTCATCTAGAAATAACATGCTATAACTGGAAGACAACCATTTCATCTATGTATGCAATTGCTATTATCTTCTGCCATCATATTCCAGGTGGTTTTGCTTTCATACATTTTCTCATGATTTTTCCTAGGAAACATGCCGGGAAGGCATTTATAACCAGAAATACAATTTGATTTTTAATTCATAACAATAAGATATAATTTGTAATTATAATAACCTTGCCCTGGTCTATAAAGTTTAGCTTAACACTGGAGGCATGAGGAAACCAACAAGAGCACAGTGGTAAACGCCTTGTGTGAGAATGGACTAGAACATTTTCGCACAGTTTTATCTGTAATAGCGTTCTGACGTTGCTCTCTCAATTGTGGGCAGGATGTGTCTTGCTAAATAGCCACAAGGGGCATGATCATTTGAGGGTTAGCCTTTGCAGCTTTGTAGTGTTTTTCACAGATAAACATTTAAAAACTGCTGAAGAAGGAAGGAAATTGGGTAGGAGTTTGCTCTTTAAAAGCCATCAGCTTTGAATAGATATTATCCTCAAGAAGAGGAAATTGCATCTGTGTAGCTGAAACTGAACTAATTTTGTTTACTTCCTGCTTCTGACCTTTCTGAAATGGAGAGTAGAAAATCTTTTCAGTGTCTTTCTCCAATGTCCACAAGCTAGAAACGTGTTTAAGTTCAAAAACTCTAACAACAATACAAATCGCTGGCCACACAACTAATTACATCTGCATGTTACCAGACATACATGTACACAGTTTACAAGCAAGCCCACAAGCATACCAAGAATCTTGTGTGTGAGGAAAGCTGTCTGCATGAAGTGATAAACCCCGCTTTGAAAACGCTGATAAATACTGTGGAAGGCACAGAAGAAATACGAGGCCTGATCTTTATCACCTACGATGATTCTAAATTACAAAGTGGATTCAGTTCTCTCATAGTCGAGCAGAGCAAAGAGTCTGCAGGGAAAGCTACCTTTAGGCTCAATGACTCAAACTACAGGTTACTATACCTATTTTAAGTTGTTGGTTCTGAATTCCAAAGTGTCCTCATCATGCCTCAGGAATACGCCTAGCTTTAATCAGAGTGATTTAGAACTCTTTCAAATTCGGAAAGCAGCGAGTTTTCACATGTAGATACGCCATTCAGACAGTTTAGACAGGATTTCACAATTAGCCTTCTTAATTCTGATCTTTACCTTTATTTACCAACATTTCATTGAGAAAAGGAAAAAAAGTACAAAAAAATGTATTTTTTATTGCTATTCTCATTCTTCTGGCTTTCTTGTTATTCTACTAAAATAATTTCCGAATATAGAATGTTATGATTTGGGTAACAAACTTCATTGATCTTTCTCCAATATCCATCCTATGTGGACTGATGCAAAGGAGTATGTGAGGCCACGACACTGAAGTCCACTGGGCAAATGGCCTGTTTTGTACTGGTGTTTCTCTTCATTTACCAGTTTGGAAAAAATGTTTTAAATTCACACAAATAAGAAACACAGTGATTTCCATCCACTGATTGTTGAGTACTGTGTTCCTCAACACAGGCACTCTGTAAATCTGCTCAACAACATAAGCACAGAGTCCTCTCAATAATTAAATAGCCCGTTTCTCAGTGAGAGGAAAGTATAGAACAAAATTAATAGTACAGCCACTGTATCTCAATGGGGAACTCCCCTCGAGCCTGACTCATCACAGAAGTGAAGGGAACAATGCTGATTTTAGTGAGGACAAATGTGGAAATGCCTGTGAACTCTAGAAACTGCAGGGGGGATGGGGTGGGGGGAGGGTTGATTTTCTAGCATGTTGCTAATTAGCCAATGTAACAGAAATGAAAGTCATGTAAAAAGCTAATTAAGCGAAATTGATAAGCACAATCTTTGTCTTCATTTTGAGCACAGCCAAGGAAATCTCTGAGCCAGGGACTCCAACTCCCAGAAATACGCTTCCATGAGCTGGGTGCTGATAAGCAGGGTTGATTTCATGCTCTGGTGGTTTGGCAAGTTCAGCCATCCATGGCAATTCTGTCTTGAGAAACACTTGCGCTTTTGATAGACTGTCAGGTACGTTGAATGTGTGAAAAATTTGATACGCGCCCCATTTTTTTTATCAGCCCAATTAAAACTCCCCATGGTTTCGGCTACTTGGCTGATTTGGAAGTAAGTTCAGTAACCATTCTACCCAGAGAGAAGAATTCAAGATGGCAGTCTGGAACCACTGATTTCCTTGTTAAATGTGTGCAAAGTGGGCACTCTTCTCACTGAATTAAGTCTGTATTTTATCTTAACTATATGAAATACTTTAGTGTATATAGTCTAGAGAAAAAAATCTATAAAAAAAAACTTGAAAATACCCCATTTAATGATACCCGTATTACCTTTTAGCAAATTTAATCAGAAAATGAACAGAAGAATTAATAAGGGAAGGCTAAAATCTGTGAGGCTTTGTGTATTTCCTTATGTTCCTATGTACCAGAGGAAAAACCAAACCAAAGTCTCAAGAAAGAAAGGGGTCATTTTTGGAAAACATTTAAAACAGTAATAGTGACTACTTAGTGCTTTCTATAGATACTTTCTCCTGTCACAGAGATGAACAAACATAGACAGCATGTCAGAGGCCAGATAATATGCAGAGAGTAAGAAACCTTGGACCACTCAGGCCTAAAAATTAAGTTTTCATCAAATCCCTCCTCTCAAGATTCAGGGAAGTCTGCAGAAGAAGAGGGGAAAGAGTGTAAGAGCCACAGAGGATGAAGGACATCAAGAAGACAGGACCCTCTAGAGAAACAGTTCTCAATTTTCCTAATGCTGCATTAGTATAGTTCCTCATGCTATGGTGACCCCCGACCGTAAAATTATTTCATTGCAACTTTATTACTGTAATTTTGCTACTGTTTTGAATCATAATATAAATATCTGATATGTTTGGTATCTGATATGAGACCCCCTTAAAAGGGTCCCGACCCACAGATTGAGAAACACTGCTCTAAATCAGCACGCGTGCATATGTGTTCACAGAGACTAAAACAACATGCACAAGGCCTGCACAGTCATACAATGACTCGAACTTAAACACAATTCACTAGTAATTAAGAATGGACCCTCAACTTCTTCCTGGGTGAAAGGCCAAGCTACATCTCTAGCTCTAGAACCATAATGATCAAGACACTGAGGTAAACACTGACAAAGACAAAAAAAATGCCTATCCAAAAGCAAAAAATGTTACTGAGACACCCAGAATAGAATATGCTACTGCAGAGGCAGACATCTATTTCATTCTCCTTTGAGTGGAACATATCATTTAAGCTGGTCTTGACTAGAAACGATCTTAATTACATGTGTCCTCGCAGCCTGAAAGACCGACATGTCGTATTCTGGCAGTAAGCTGTGTGAGCAGGAGGGTGAAACCCCAGTCTAGACAGTCCTTCCAGTTTCCTGAGGCTCATGGAATTCATGGAAGGAAAACTCCACTATCTAGTCTCCACACGATTACCCCTGTGCAAGATTCTCAGTTTTAAGTTGAGTACATATTCTAGTTT
>PVIU01022246.1:0-29770 GCA_004026605.1 Ondatra zibethicus | reverse complement strand
AACACAACTAAATCCATTCCTCTTTCAGTTTGTACTTATGTGGCTTACCCCTATGCCCTCCTATTAGGTGTGTCTTTTCACATTAATATGTCTCAGTAAGGGAAATCCTTTAAGATACAATGTTTTGCTTGTCATTTGACCAATTGTATTGATTCAGCATTGGATAAGGATCTTTCTGTTATGATCATTGTTAAACGCCTTTCCTTTTTTATGCTTCCTGTTGATTTAAAAGATGAGACTTGGTATGAAATTCTGCTCTGCAGATATTGAAGAAGCTTCATAATCTTATGAGGCCTAAGCATTTTGTGGCAGCCACTTTACTTGGAATTTCTGCACTCATTGCTATACTTACCTCCTTTGCAGTCACTACAACAGCCTTAGTAAAGGAAATTCATACTACTCATATAGTTAATGAAATGAATAAGAATGTTTCTGTTGCCTTATCTACTCAGTTACTTATTGACAAAAAGTTGGAGTCTAAGATTAATGTCCTAGAGGAGGTGGTTTTAGCTCTTGGCCAAGATTTAAGTAATTTACAGACTAGGCTAGGGCCTAGATGCCATGCTGCATACAATTATATTTGTGTTACTCTGCTACCTTATAATACTAGCCAGGATTGGGATAGAGTTAAAAATCATTTGCAAGGGGTATGGCATGATGCTGATATTACACATGATATGGAGGCCCTGCAGAAAGAAAGATATTACAACAATTAGTAACAGTCATCTCTCTGAGGGATCCCTTGACTCCTTGTCTGCAGCTTTAGAAGTTGATATGAAATCCCTTAATCCACTAGATTGGTTACAATATTTTATCTTTATTGGGATTCTCATTTTTCTCCTCCTCCTAGTAGTTCTGCTGTTTCCTTGTCTTTTCAGATTGTTGCTCAAGTCCTTGCATACAGTGAAATGAGATATCTTTGAGCTACGTCTTAAAAACAAAACACCGGGAAATGCCACACCAACTCCAGTGTTGTCTGTGTGCTATGACATACGTCATTATGCCAGAGAGGAGCTACGTGTCCTGTGGGACTAGGCTTCCTGGAGGTCAATGGCAGACTGCCCGATATTAGCCACCGCTGAGGCATAGATGGGCTTCTCAATTAGCTGACTATGTGGGATATGGGCTTTGCACAATCTCTTTTAATAATGATATTCTATATATCTGCAAGACAAGGATTATCTCTTCAGGAACAGCTCTGGGATAGGGAAGCACAGTATGGGAATGTATAAGACTACAGCAGAACCCTTGTCATACACAGGGTGTATGATGAGCAAGAGAATAGATGGGTTAATATTGATGGACAAAGAATGTTCTATTATACTTTGAACTTTATGGATAGGCTTGCTAGATCCCAACCCTCACGGTATCTGCTGCATAAGAAGGTACAAAAAAGTATTTTTCAGCAGGTGCAATGAATCACTCAATGAGATGAAGAAAGGGTTAGAAAGAGGAAGGGCCATGATAGCTAATGAAACAGAAGCTTTCTATTCCTAGATAAGATGAAACCACTTGTCTGAGGTTTACGTTCCCAAAGACAAGAGTTCCTCTTCTAGGGATGTCTTATGTCTAACATATGTTCCTGATAATATGCTTTTCTTAGGAATCGCTGATGCGACTAAAAGAAGCTTTCATACTGTGCCAAATTATGATACATGACCTTCTAATTTTTTTTGTTTGAATACTATATAATGAAAACATGAATTCATTAAAATTGCAGCAGATTCCAACCACTCTCTTGTGTGTTGTGTCTGTCTGTCATTCGCCAAACTTGTGCCTTCCTGATTACCAAGACCCTGCTTCTCCCACAGTCTGAGTGGCTCCCCTGAGAAGGTCTGTGGCACTTAGATGGTGATAAAGATTTGAATAGTCCCAGAAAATTAACAGCTGAAGCAGAAAAGGAACTGACAATGTTTGAGGAAAAATTACAGGAGGCACATGTGGATAGAGTGAATCCAAATCTTAGTTGTATCCTAGTTATATTGCCTTTTAGAATTTCTCCTATATAAATTTTAATGCAGAGGGAAGATATTATTTTAGAGTGGATCTTTATACCACATAAACCAAGTAAAAAATTAAAAACTTATGTCAAAACATAAAACATACAGTTCAAGTAACATATAAAGGTAAACTTATCGGAATTACACCTGACTTCTCTATGGAAACCATGAAAGCCAGAAGGTCTTGGATAGATGTGCTGCAGACACTAAGAGACCATGAATGCAAGCCCAGACTACTATACCCAGCAAAGCTTTCATTCACCATTGATGGAGAAAACAGGATATTCCAGGATAATAACAAATTTAAGCAACACATAGCCACAAACTCAGCCTTACAGAAAGTACTAGAAAGAAATTCACAACTAAAGGAAGCAAACAACACCCATAATAACACAGACATCTAACAACCCTCCATCAGCACAACTCAAAGAAGGGAAACACAAAAACTCTACCACCCAAAAAAAAAAAAATAACCGGAGTTAACAACCACTGGTCATTAATATCACTTAATATTAATGGACCCAACTCACCTATAAAAAGGCACAGGTAAAGAGAATGGATATGAAAACAGGATCCAACATTCTGCTGTTTACAAGAAACACACCTCAACCACAAAGACAGACATTATCTCAGAGTAAAGGTTTGGGAAAATGTTTTTCAATCAAACAGCTCTAAGAAACAAGTGGGGTGGCTATACTAATATCTAACAAAATTGACTTCAAACTAAAATCAATCAGAAGAGATGAAGATGGAAACTTTATACTCATAACAGGAACAATTCATCAGGATGAAATCTCAATCCTGAATATATTTTCCCCTAATATAAAAGCAACCACATATGTAAAAGAAACATTACTAAAACTCAAAGTACACATCAAACCCCACACACTAATAGAAGATTTCAACACTCCTCTCTCACCAATGGACAGGCCAACCAGACAGAAACTTAACAGAGAAATACGAGAACTAACAGATGTAATGAAACAAATGGACTTAATAGACATCTATAGAACATTCCACCCAAACAGGAAAGAATATACCTTCTTCTCAGCATCTCATGGAACCTTCTCGAAAATTGATTACATACTCAGTAACAAAACAAACATCCAAAGCTACAAAAAAATTGGAGTAACCACCTGTGTCTTATCGGATCACCATGGAGCAAAGTTAGAAGTTAACAACAATTCCACACCCAGAAAGCCTGCAAACTCACGGAAACAGAACAGTCAACTTCTGAACAACTCCTGGGTCAAGAAAGAAATATAGAAAAAAATTAAAGTCTTCCTTGAATTCAACGAAAATAAAGACACAACATAACCCAACCTATGGGACACTATGAAAGCAGTGCTAAGAGGAAAGTTCATAGCACTTAGTGCCCACATAAAGAAAACAGAGAAAGCTCACATTAGTGACTTAACAGCACTCCTGAAAGCTCTAGAAAAAAAAGAAGCAGACTCACTCAGGAGGAGTAGAAGACTGGAAATAATCAAATTGAGGGCTGAAAATCAACAAAATAGAGACACACAGAAAACAATCCAAAGAATCAATGAAACAAAGAGCTGGTTCCTTGAGAAAATCAACAAGACAGACAAACCCCTATCGAAACTCATCAAAAGGCAGAGAGAGAACACTCAAATTAACAAAATCAGAAATGAAAAGGGGGACATAACAACAGACACTGAGGAAATTCAGAGAATCATTAGGTCTTACTACAAAAGCCTGTATGCCAGAAAATTGGAAAATGTAAAAGAAATGGACAGTTTTTTAGATAAATACCATATACCAAAATTAAATCGTGACCAGGTGAACAATTTAAATACACCTATAAGTTGTGGGGAAATAGAAGCTGTCATCTAAAATCTCCCAACCAAAAAGAGCCCAGGAGCAGATGGTTTTAATGCATAATTCTACCAAAACTTCCAAGAAGAGCTAATACCTATACTCCTTAATGTATTTCACATAATAGACACAGTCATTGCCAAACTCCTTTTATGAAGCTACAGTTATCCTGATAGCAAAACCACACAATGATGCAACCAAGAAAGAGAATTACAGACCAATCTCACTCTTGAACATGGATGCAAAAATTCTCAACAAAATACTGGCAAACCGAATCCAAGAACACACCAAAAAAATTATCCATTATGATCAGGTAGGCTTTATCCCAGAGATGCAGGGCTGGTTCAACATACGAAAATCAATCAATGTAATCCATCATATAAATAAACTGAAAGAAAAAAAAGATATGATCATTTTTTTAGATGCTGAAAAAGCATTTGACAAAAAACCTCTTTATGATAAAGGTCTTGGAGAGATTAGGGATACAAGGACCATATCTAAATATAATAAAAGCGATATACAGCAAGCTGACAGCCAACATCAAATTAAATGGAGAGAAAATCAAAGCGATTCTACTAAAATCAGGAACAAGTCAAGGCTGTCCACTCTCTCCATATCTCTTAAATATAGTGCTTGAAGTTCTAGCAATAGTAATAAGACAACATAAGGAGATCAAGGGGATTCGAATTGGAAAGGAAGAAGTCAAACTTTCATTATTTGCAGATGATATGATAGTGTACACCTGTCAGAATGGCTAAAATCAAAAACACCAATGATAGCCTATGCTGGAGAGGATGTGGAGTAAGGGGAACACTCATCCATTGCTGGTGGGAATGCAAACTGGTGCAACCACTTTGGAAATCAGTGTGGCGGTTTCTCAGGAAATTAGGAATCAACCTACCTCAGGATCCAGCAATACCACTATTGGGAATTTACCCAAGAGATGCCCAATCACACTTCAAAAGCATTTGTGTAACTATGTTCATAGCAGCATTATTTGTAATAGCCAGAACCTGGAAACAACCTAGATGCCCCTCAATGGAAGAGTGGATAAAGAAAGTGTGGAATATATACACATTAGAGTACTACTCAGAGGTAAAAAACAATGACATCTTGAATTTTGCATGCAAATAGATGGAAATAAAAAACACTATCTTTAGTGAGATAACCAGACCCAAAAAAATGACTATAGTATGTACTCACTTATTAGTGGGCTCTAGCCATAAACAAAAGACAGTAAGCCTATAGTTCACAAGCCTAGAGAAGCCAAACAGCAAGTTGAACCCCCCCAAAAAACACATATAGGTCCTCCTGGAAATTGGAAACAAACAAGATCAGAGGGCAAAAGTTGGGAGCACAGGGGTGGGGGCAGGGGTGAGGGTGGGGTTCGGGGAAGGAGAGAGGGGAAGGAGAAGGGAGAAGGGAAGGAATGGGGAGATCTTAGGGGAGTGGGGGGTTGGAGATGGAGGTAGGGTGGATATAGTAGCAGGGAAGAAGAGACCTATATTAAGGGAGCCATTTTAGGGATTGCTAGAGACTTGGCTCTAGAGGAGATCCCAGATGTCCAAGGGGATGTCCCCAGCTAGGTCCTTGGGCAGCAGAGGAGAGGGTGCCTGAACTGGCCTTGTCCCATAGTCACACTGATGAATATCTTGAATATCACCATAGAAATTTCATCCGATGGATGGAGATAGAGACAGAGACCCACATCCATATCAGAGAAATGGACTGGACTCCCAAGGTCCAGTTGAAGAGCAGAAGGAGGGAGATGATGAGCAAGGAATTCATGACCATGAGAGGTTGGTCCAGCCACCGAGACAGTGTGCCTGATCTAATGGGAGCTCACCAAATCCAGTTGGACCGGGACTGAAAGAGCATGTGATCAAAATGGACTCTCTGAATGTGGCTGACAATGGGGGCGGACTGAGAAGCCATTGATAATGGCACTGGTACCTGTCTTGTCTGCATGTATTGGCTTTTTGGTTCCTAGTCTATTTGGATGCATACCTTCCTATGCAGGGAAGGAGTTGGGAGGGCCTTGGACTTCCCACAGGGCAGGGTACCCTGCCCTCTCTTAAGGATGGAGGGAGAGGGAGGAGGGGTTGTGGGGGAGTGGGAGGGGAATGGGAGAACGGGAGGAATTGTAAATTTTTGAATGGAAAAATTAAAAAAAAAGAAGAAAAAAGCTTATGTGGAAAAAGTCTCTGAATTAAGTATAAAAGGTAAACTGAGACTTTGTCAACTAGTAGATATAGACTCAGGAGAAATTATAGTGCCTTTCACTACTGATGAAATAAAAAAGTTATTGGAAGACAATGAACTATGACAAAGAGCTTGTGTTAATTTTTTGGGAGAAATTAATAGCAACTATCCCAAAAGTGATAGACTTAACCTTATAAAGAGAACTTCTTGGATTCTTCCTTGAATTGTACGTGATGCTCCAATAACTGGAGTTATCAGTATAATCATTTTATATTGATGCAAATAAATCAGGGAAAGCAGGTTACAAATCATAAGAATTGAGTAAGGTGGAACAAAGCCCTTATAATTCTGTCTAGAGGGCAGAATTACATAACATTCTTATGTTGCTCATGGCTTTTAAAGAACCTCTTAACATAGTTACAGATTCACAATATGCAGAAAGAGTTATCTTGCATATTGAAACCACTGAATTTATACCAGATGATATTGAATTAACTTAATTGTTTATTTAGGTGCAAGACATAATCAGGAATAGGCTTTGTCCTATGTACATAACACAATCCAATCCCATACAGGCCTGCCATGTCCTCTAGCATAAGGTAATCCAGAAACTGATCAATTATTGATTGGAAGCATGTTGCAGGCCTCAGAATTTCATAAAAAAAAATCATGTCAATAGCAAAGGTTTAAAGAAAGAGTTTTCTGGGGGCTGGAGAGATGGCTCAGAGGTTAAGAGCACTGCCTGCTGTTCCAAAGGTCCTGAGTTCAATTCCTAGCAACCACATGGTGGCTCACAACCATCTGTAATGAGATCTGGTGCCCTCTTCTGGCCTACATGCAGACAGAGTACTGAGAATTCTGTATGCATAATAAATAAATAAATCTTTAAAAATAAAAGTTTTCTATTCCATGGTAATGACCTAAGGAGATTATAAAGAGATGCCCTACTTGCTTTTTCTATAATCAAACACTGTTGCCTGCAATAAGTAACCTAAAGGGTTCTCAAAGGAATGAAATCTGGCAGATGGGTGTGTTCCACTTTACGGAATTTGGTAAATTAAAATATGTACACCACACCATAGACACGCATTCAGGTTTTCAATGGGCAACTGCCCTGAGCTCAGAAAAGGCTGATTTGGTAATCACACATTTATTGGCAGTTATGGCTATCATTGGTATACCTGCACAAATAAAGACAGATAATGGTCCAGCTTATGTCTCTAGGAAAATGAAATGGTTTTTTGCCTATTATAATATTAAGCATGTTACAGATATACCACACAATCCTACAGGTCAAAAAAGATCAAATAGTACTATAAAGGATATGCTGAACAAACAGAAAGGGATGGGAAATACCCCCAGAAATAGACTGCATAATGCTTTATTAACCTTGAATTCTCTTAATGCTAATGAGAAAGGAACAACAGCAGCAGAGAGGCATTGTATAATGGAAAAAGCTTTTGAGTTGAATCAACCAGTATATTTCAATGTGTTGACCTCACAATGAAAACCAGGAGATGTACTATGTTGGGGAAGGGGTTTTGCTCTTGTTTCCACAGGAAATGAAAAATTATGGATACCATCAAAATTAAAAAGATTCGCTTTGGAAAGGAGAAACCTATTGAAACAGAGAAATGACAGCTCATCCACACTGGTGAATACCATACAGGTGGTAAGAAAAGCATATAGGATAGGGCAGGGTCCTGTTTTGTCTTTGCAGGAAAATACTCATCTTCAAAAATTCAAGAGACATCTGATGTTTGAATGATGACAGGTAGAAAAATAACTATCTAATAAGAATCATCAAGAAAATCAAATATGTTCATAAGTACAAATGATACAATGTATACATTTATATATGTATATGTATGTATATATTTGTGAATATATAGAACTGGTTTTAGAGTTGGACAATAGCTCTGTCTTTTTAAAATCCAATCTTGTTCTTAAAAGAAAAAACCCAGAATTTCTATCTCATGTCAAGAGCCATTTGATGTGGGACAGAAAGAAAAAAGAATTTAGAAAACATCTTTGCTTTTCTTCATATCTATTTTTGTCTTTATCATACCTTTCATTGAATATATATGTCTGTATATGTCTATATAAATAATGTTTAAGTTTTCCACAATGAACAATTAATTTTCCTGCAGTAATCTTTGAAGTTTCCAGGAAGAAGATAGGGCCCCATAACAATGACTCCACCTGGTTGATATGACGTCATGATACTGATAGCGCTACTGATAGCACTACTGTCTTGGGTACCAGCTGCTCAAGATGGTTCCAACTTGGTTAGCTGAAATGGTACACATCTTTTACAACATTCTGGTCAGACTGCCACAAAAGACTATTTGCAATCTTACCAGACATTAATCTTGAAATGTAACCATCATTTTACTTTCACAGGATCCCCTAGAAAGAACGTCACCCCCATGACAGCTGGAAGTAATTCTAGAAGACGACGTCCCCTCTCCCAGCAAAGTTTGTCCTCAGGCTTAGGGACATCATTTAGGGGTTGATTATAAGTGGTATACGGTTGAGGGCTGGGGGAGGAATTTTATAAGCTCAGGGATCTTTTTGACAAAAAAGAGGGAACATTGGATGATGGGATAATAGATTGGTATTTGTGAGTTATTGTTTACAGATAATTACATTGGTATTGATTCTTGTATATTGATACAAAGTTAAATTATATTGAATATTGTATGCATGCATGCTTCTTCCTCTGTTTAAAATATTTTTTATGTATTGATATATATATATTTACCATATTGCACTGTACATTTCTACCTCTGATCAGTATACTTATACATTGTTTACATTTGGAGGTCATTGTCCTCATTTATTGCATAGTTGTTTATTGTCTTAGCCTTTAAGTTAGATAGGTATTAAGAATTATAGATCAATAGCCATCTATGTTTGTCATACTTATAGTTAGACTAATCAGGTTCTTTAGATACATAGAGATTATATTCTGTATAGATAGATAATCTTCAACCACTTCAAGGCTCTGTGAACATGGCATTTAAATTACTTAGGGTCTTGTTGACATGAGACATGTGGAGGACCAAGGGACCATATACAGGGAGAGATCAGCAATTAAATTTTGATATGACAGCATATGTCCAAGTTAATTCAGCTACCAAGAAGGCCTGGCATAGACTTCCATCTTCTAAAGAACAGGCTGAGGAGTTGTCTAGTATAAGACAGGGACCAGATAAATTATTTCAAGACTTTGTCTCCAGACTGACACAGACCTCTAATAAGTTGATTAGAGACCCAGAAGCAGGGCTATAAATAGTTAAAGAGCTAGCATTTGAGAATCCTAATGCTGTGTGTAAAGCACGCTAAAACCTTTTAGAAATTAAGATATCATTGTCTACAAATGGCAGCCCAATATGATGCAGTCAGCCTACAAATGTCACCTAAATGTGGGTCTGACCAGTGAACCGCAAAACACACAGAAATATGGTAAGGTGTACAGGGGAGCACGTGAAGGATCCTACAAGAAAATTGCACCACAGGTGGAGATGTAGGTAATGAGTGCTCAGAAATAAGTAGTAGATATAAAAAAGGAAAGACAAAAGCTGGGCATAAAATTAGGAGTAAAAATGCAAATATTTGTAAACATGGCACAAGGAAATAGTACTCAAGTATCTGTACAGTTGCTTAGATATATTTTGATAGCTAGAGGAGCTGAAATGAAGCAGAAACAAAGGCAGAGATTTCTAGAGTTTTTAAATATTATAATCCTACCCCAGCACTGGCAATGTGTCTGCTGCCATCTTCAGGCAGCTCCAAGACTTGGAGAGACCAAAATAAGTTTTGCCTTCAGCCTTGCAACCAGCAGTGCTTTGGTCACCAAGCCACAGCCTCTCCTACTTCTGACTGGGTGAAAAGAATGAAGGGGATATGGTGTTTGACCTAGAACTGGCCTAGGTTACTGCTGAGATTGTGGTAGTCCAAGCATACGTGCTGTGGCCCAGCTGAGTCTGACCCATGCTGTGCGGTGGAGCCAGGAAAGGCAGACAGGAAAGTTTAAGGGGCTATACCTTCCAGAGTAAGCACCCAGAGTCAGCCAATGGAAATACCCACAGGCTAATTGACCCATGAGCCAAGGAGCCTATAATGGATAAATCTATGGCTTTTAACAGCGGAGAGGATTCAGAATTCTTCTGATCGTGTGATTACAAGGGTTAAAATAATAAAGCAGGTATAGTAAAAATCGGCATGACTGCACCCACGTAAGCTTATGAATGCGGCAGTCTCAAAGCCTCGGTAATGGTGGACGCCCGAGAACCTGAGCTAAATTTGCCAGCTGCTCATAGTCTGTAATGGGACACAGTCTGAAGCTATCACACAATCTTCTGGCAGGAGAAACATATTTCAACTTAGTTGTCATTTGGTTGCTCTCATGGTTGTCAGAAATGCCTGTGACTGCTGATGTCATCCTGAAGCCACAGAACAAACATCATCTTTGGTTTCCTGAAATCTGTATTTATTAGTATTCTGTGCACCCTTCCATCTGTTGACCAGGAGAATCTACTCCACATTGTGTAATGGGCTGTGCTAGCTAGCCACATCATGTCCAGGAGGATGAAGGCAGTGTGGTTGTGGATTGCAGGACGATAGCTGTATCATCTCTCTGAGAGAGGCATAAGTGATATTGAAATTCATGTGTCTGCAGATCTGTAAAAGTCTGGGTCTGGGGTGGAAGCCACGGCCAAGGAATCCTGTGCTGTGTCTTTAAGCACACTGTAAGGCTCAGGGAGGTGCTCTTGTCACTCAAGCCTCACGAGCCAATCAGGACCTCCAGGCAGACCTGTCAGTCAGAAGTCAGGCAGGACACTTCCTGGCGCCATGCTGAGGGCTTGATTTAACCGCAGAGCAGGCACCAGTGGGTTGCTTTCTTTGCCGTGAGTGCTAAGGCAGGGTGCTGTGAGGAGAGCATGGGTGAGCGTGGAATCCCCGGCATGGTGAGTAAGGTGGGAAGAGAGAATGGTGAGCCATGGGAGACAGTGTGGCAGGTCCTCTCTGACCGAGGGTAGGAATCTGCTGCTACCATCAGTGTTCTCTGAGGTGCCATGCGGTCATTGCAACTCCCCAGAACCAGGTCTGAATAACTTCCCTCTGTGGGTTGCATCTGTGAAAACCTTTTCCAGCAGGGAATTGTGTTAGAAACATCTTTGTGTTCCACAGCAATGTGATTTTGATACATTTGGGAGGCCGGATCCCAAACTCGGAGATGCCTAGTTTTTTCTTTCTTTCTTTTTCTTTTTTCTTTCTTTCTTTTTTTTTTTTGGTTTTTCGAGACAGGGTTTCTTTGTACCTTTGGAGCTTGTCCTGGAACTAGCTCTTGTAGACCAGGCTGGACTCGAATTTACAGAGATCCGCCTGCCACTGCCTCCCGAGTGCTGGGATTAAAGGCTTGCACCGCCACCGCCTGGCGATGCCTAGTTTTTCTATTATCTTTCAGAAGCTCTGCCCTTTGCATTTAACATTTAGGAGTAAGATCCGTTTGGAGTTAATTTTCTGGAGTTTGTAAATGGCATCCTTGCGTTCGTTCCCACTACACTACTAACCGGTGGTGTAGAAGAGTAGAATTGTTGATACAAAGGCATCACCAATGCTTAGGAGATATTTAGCTGAGGAAGCCTGCCTCTAAATTACCCAAAGATAGCAAAGTTATATGCTAACTAGGCCTGTTAGAGATTAAGATGCTAGGATACAAAATTGTTTATAAGGATTGTTTAAACATTTGGCTCTAGACCATGACAAAGACACCACTGATTTATAAACAGCCACTACTCCTGTCCCCACATCAATGAACAGACCTCGAGCTGCTGCTCAAGGTCATTAAAGGATCGTAATGAACGTTAGGGTATGGTGTGACTTGAAAGTCCAGTTCTTGCTAGAGAAACTTATAGTTCTGCCAGGTGTATATGCTGAGAGAAGTGACAGATATTTGGAAAGGAAAATGCTGTTGTGTTGAGAGCTGGCCTGATCAATGATGTCTTTCCATTTAGGGTCCAACTCATGGAGAAGGAACATAGCTCCTTCTCAAACCCAGGGACACTCTTGGCAGAGCCAGGAACAGCCTAATGAGTGTCTAGGCCTTGGGAGTTTTGCCTAAGGTCCTGTGTTATGGAGAATAAAATAGAACTCCTTCATTGAAACCAGGGAATATGTTTGGAAGAGATGGTAATGATCTGGAACCAGTGCCTTTCTGGAGAGGTTCTTCAGATCTGGAGAACACAATTCTTCCCACCCCAGTGAGCTATGGTCCCAAGGCCACTTTGGGGCATAGTCCATAATATTCTTGAGATAGCCTTTGCTCCTCTTGTGTTGCATTGGTTTTGTTGTTGTTGTTTTCGAGACAAGGTTTCTCTGTGGCTTTGGAGCCTGTCCTGGAACTAGCTCTTGTAGACCAGGCTCGCCTCGAACTCCCAGAGATCCGCCTGCCTCTGCCTTGCGAGTGCTGGGATTAAAGGCTTGTGCCACCACTGCCCTGCTCTTGTGTTGCATTGCTTGATTAACCTTATTCTGAGTTTGTCCCATTGTATGGTAATTTCTGATGATTTTCTAGAAGTCTCCTATTTCCTCCCATTTCCCCTTACAAATAGTATATACAAGAAGCTATTCATCTTAAGAAACTTACTTGGAATAAGACATCGCTTATGCAAGACTTCTCTGTCCCAGCTATCATATCTTTGTTCCAGTTTTCCTGTCTTTCTCACCTTCTGGCACTGCACGTAGGGCCCTGTCAGTAAAGTATGACCTGCTGCTTCAGGTCACTTACATGTGCAATTATGACATAATTGTGGCAATATCTTTACTGTGTAAGTCTCCCAGTTCCCTAGCTGGCAAGACTTGCAGCTTCCCATCTCTATTTAATTTCTTCAAAGTGTAAGCTAGAGTCTGAACTTAAAAGAAACTGAAGGATGGCAGTGTATGTGGAATGCAATGTTTATTCTAGGTTCTCCCCTCTTTGAGTATTTGCCAGAGATGGATGCATGCTATCATTGTGCAGATTTTTCTTTATTAATTTCTTAAGTGTGTACAGTGGTATCTAACTGGAAAGACATATTGTAGAACAGCAGCAATTCCAGCATTTTAGAAAAATATTTCTGAGATAAGGTCTCTTCTGTTGGTATATGAGACCTTGGTTTCATTCTGTGGCATTCCAGATCAATGACCTTGGTGTCTTGATTTAAAATTCTTTTTTTTTTTTTTGAGACAAGCTTTCTCTGTAGCTTTGGTAGCTGTTTCAGAACTAGCTTTTGTAGATCAGGCTGGCCTCGAACTCCCAGAGATCCACCTGCCTCTGTTGGGATTAAAGGTGTGTGCCACCACTGCCCAGAATTGATTCAAAATTCTTAAATGACTGTGTGGCCTCAGACTTTTAAAATTACCCACTTGAGTGATGAAGTCAACTATTCATTACACTCACAGAAGGATCTGCATGTGGAACATGGTTTCTGCCTTCAGACCAGAGTACAAAGTATAGTTTACTGAGTGCATTGCAGGGGAAATGGGAGTAAATCAGCAGCTGGAGTCACCAGTCTAAGAAAGGACCTGATTGTGGCAGTGTGGTAGTTTCAATATTATTGGCTTCTATAATCTCATAGGGAGTGGTGCTATTACAAAGTGTGGCTTTGTTGGAATCTGTATGGTCTTGTTGAAAGAAATGTGGCACTGGAAATGGGCTCTGAGAATTCCTATGTTCTGTATACTGCCAAGCATTTCAGTCAACTTCCTGTGGCATGCATATCAATATGTAACCAGCACCAAAATTGTTCTGCACAACATAATGCTCCCTACCATAATGACAATGAACTGAACTTGTGGAAGTCTAAATAAGCCACCCTGATTAAATGTTTTTATAAGGGTTATGGTGCTCATTGTATCTTTTCACATCCATAAAATTCACAACTAACACGGGTGGTTTCAGTAATTATTTTTTGTTTTTTGAGACAGGGTTTTCCTGTAGCTTTGGAGGCTCTTTTGGAACTAGCTCTTGTAGACCAGGCTGGCCTTGAACTCACAAAGACCCACCTGCCTCTGCCTCCCGAGTGCTGGGATTAAAGGCGTGTGCCATCACCACCCTGCTCAGTAATATTTTTTAATATTCCGGGATGTACTAATTCAAGTCATGTGAATGAAGACAGTCCTGATTTGTGAGTTTATAATTTGGGAAGGTTAGCTTGAGCCAGTGAATATTGAATTTCAAATTAGGTGACTGTCCTGTGCAGATGTGTTCAATCCTGCTTGACCCAGTGAATACAGATCCAAGGATTGAGAATCAGGCCATTGACTGTAACTCTGTACGTCAGGTTCCAGATCTCAGCAGCAAACATGAGCATGTGGGCAATGTCATTCTGTCTGTTATCAGAGGCATGCCATCCAAAAGGGAATGGCCTCCTCCCTTTCAAAGTCAATATCCCTGAGGTTTATCCTATTGATTTTAAAGTACATTATTTTCATCTTTTTTAAAAGCCCACAATTTGTATTCTCTTTCAAATTTCATTTCTTTAAATGCATTATTGTTCTGATGTCTATTTTGTTCTCTTCCCTACTTTTTTTTAAGTATTGTATTCCTGTTTTTCCTGAGTGCTATTGATTTTCTGATATTTCTTTATATCAATGTGTTTTCTAGCTCAGGCTAGCCCCCACATCATGGACCTGAGAATTGCTTTGACCACAGCTAATTCTGCTTCTGCTTCCCTGTCCTGGGAAAACACTCTTGCAATTCCTTCCAGGCTGGACTTTGACTAGTCATTGAGAAGGAAAAATAGACCAGGTAATGAGAGTCCTCTAATCTATCTGGCTTTTCCTGGGGACTCGAAATTGAAGAGAGATATGTGAAAGAATTGAGTTCATTTACCTACTCTGAAGCTGTTGAAGGCAGAGTGCAGAAAGGGGTGGGAAGGAAACAACATGAGAGAATTCCTGCTTTCATAGCTGTTAAAATTTATTGCAGTCCACTAAAGTATACAGTCAATGCACAGACCAATAGGCACATCCATGGGAAGTGTATATATACACATCCACATGGAACAACCTATTTTGTAGAGCTGTGGGAACACCTGTATTTTGGAAATGTCACCATCATATCTGTAAAATCCTTGTTAAGGCACAATTCTTCCCTTTGAATTGGGCTTCATTCCCAGAACACCACAGCAGAGCAACCTCTGCTCAATCAGTGGACTGACCTTGCTCCGTTTCCCCACACAATGAGGCCTTGCAGCAATGGCTTTCATTCTTTGTTCTAGACTCAAATTTACATAGAGTCAATCCCACAAAATTATTTGCTAACAGACCACATAGAAATTTCTATAGAAGACAGGCATTGAGCAGGAAGGCAGCATGCTCCACCTGTGCTAACAAACAAATCTGGGTGTTCCCAGAGGTGTGTGTCACAGCAGAGTTTAGATGAGGAGTATGGGTGAATCAAGGATTCAGGGATGTTTAATAACTTTATCTAAGGGCTTGGCATGTCAGATACTTCCCTTTGAATGCTGGCTCTTTCCTAGGTCAGGTCACCTGTTCTGGAGTACTGCTTTGTCAGCTTCTACCTGCCACTTTTGTGAAATGATATGCAAATTATTATTGTCCTTTACCATGGATTCTTCCAACCATGTCTGAAAAACTAAAATTCTCATGGAGTTCTGCCCTTGCTCTTTCTCTTCTTCGCCTCCACTACTTCTACTACTTGCCCTTACTCTCCTTCTTTCTTCTCCTTATTCTTCCTCTCCTCCATGCCCCCTTCACTTCATTTTCCCTCCAGCATGAACAATAAAGAAGATGCAGCGGTAATATACTTGAGTTAAATGTTTTACCCTGAGATCCTTGCTTGCCATAGATATCCAGTTCTGAAACCTGAGGGGGTACTTGGGCTGGTACTCAAGGCTTCCAATAAAATTTAGTAATATAGAGCTTTGTAATCAGTTTTAGATAATTGATAAATGGCATGACTGGCCATTTCTTGGGGTCCACAGACAAAGGCAATGAAAAATCTGGAAAAGAACTGACTTTATCATGAAGCCCAATTGCTGTAGTTTTACTACTTCAACCAAAATACAAGATCTCTGTAAACTGTTATAACCTTGCCTAACAGTACTGTTGTCCCTATTTACTCAGGAGATCTTATCTGTTTCCCCTTTCCAGGTGGATCCATATATGTTTCTGTTAGGGTTCTCCTTGTTACATAGCTTCTCTGTGGTTGTGGACTATAGACTGGTTAGCCTTTGCTTTATAAGTAGTATCTACTTTTGAGTGAGTAATACTGTTTTCTTGATTTTGAGTCTGGGTTCCCTCAAACAGGATGGGATTTTCTAGTTCCATCCATTTCCATTGCAAGATGTCATTTTTTTTTAAACCACTGAGTAGTACTCCATTGTGTAAATGTACCACATTTTCTTTATCCATTCATTGGTTGAGGGGCATCAAGGTTGTTTCCAGGTTCTGGCTATTATAAATAATGCTGGTATAATCATAGTTAAGCAAATGCCCTTGTGGTATGATTGACATCCTTTGGTATATGGCAAAGTGCGGTACTGATGGTTCTTGAGGTAGGATGATTCACAATTTTCTGAGAAACTAAAATACTGATTTCCAACATGGTTGTACAAGTTTGCACACCCACAGGCATGGGAGGAGTGTTCCCCATACTCCACATCCCCTCCAGCATAAATCAGTTTTTGTATTAATAAAATTTAGTATATTATTCTGACTTCCTTGAGGTTTTGTTGGTTTGGGTGCTGTCTGTGGCAAGACAGTTTAAGTTTCCTTTTCCTGAATTTAGAGGCTTGCCTTATTTCTATGGAGATCTGTGTTTTCCTATTGTTGCTATCTTTATGATGTTTTTCTATTTCTTAAGTGATTAATATGGTGAATGCACTGGTTTTGATTTTTACAACTTTCTCATATATTATGGTCTCTTTGAATTGGATTCACCTGTCAATATGATCTAGCCTAGAGTCTTCTGAGGAAACATCAGTTAAGGTCATGCCCACTCAGAATCACTCGTTACTATGTCTGAGAAATTGTGTTGAATGATGATTGTTATAGGAAGACACTTTCCCTGAGTCTGGCAATTCTCATAAGCAAATGGAGCTCGGCTGGATAAGAGGGCACGCTGAGCTTAAGACAGTGACCAACTGAGAGAGAAAGCTAATAAATCTTTCCCCATTTTTTTTTTTTACTTTAGTTGCTATCTTGAGTTTCTATCCTAAGCTCCCATGATGATGGGTTTGTGATCTTGCAGTATCAGTCAAGTAAACATGGAGATGCTTTTGATTAGAATTAAGTCACAGCAAATAACAAGGAAGTTATAAGAAAAGGTGGTACAACAGAGTGATGTTGTTACTGCAGAGGACTTGGAATTGATGACTTTTGGAGGATTGTTGAAGATATTAAGATTGAGATCGCAAAATCCCTAGAAACATATACACAGGGCTTCACCAGTCATTCTTATGGGACTGAAAAGATGGGAGTGTTGAGAGGAATGCAGACACTGAAGGTGGACTTCATAGGAGTTCAGTCGAAAATAGACTCCATGAAAAATTAAGCTAGAGGTCATTGGATTATATTTTTGTTACGAACAATTCTTACTTTCTCCATTACCTGAAAATTGAGTAAGCCAAAATTAAAAAGTAGAGGCTGATTTCCTAAAGTAATGATTCTGTTGGATAGTTTTTACAGATGACAGATTCAGGTCTACAATAAAAAATTAAACAAGTGGGACAGAAAGAAATGAAAAAGTTTTTGGTAATGAAAAAAGCTCTGGGTAGTTTCAGGTGGCAGAAACTTTCAAGTAGATTGTCACCATTAAAGAAAATCCCTTGCTCTTGAGAGGAAGCCTAGCAAGGTGCTCTAAGGGTAAGATTCCATCTAGCTAGGAACTTTGGGAGTGGACATGTCAGTGCGCAAGTGGCCTACATGAACTTCTCACAGCTGCTGTGTCTTGTTCAAAAAGAACATCTCCACCTATCTTGGGGCTAGGACACAGTGACAAGATTGCAGGTAGGATGGGGATAATGTTTGGAGGAGACCCATGGGTGGACAGGCTGCCTGCATTTCAAATGTTTGGTGTGGACTCTGCTTTATCAGGAGTTTTGCCTAAGTTCAACTACTTGTTCTCCTTACTGGCCTGGCCTGCTCTTGAGGGGTGGGGATATGTCTCAGGGGTAATGGCTGGAGAGTTGTTTGGGGAGTGTGACTGTGGGGACTAAAGGAATGAAGAAGTTTAATGAACTGGTGGCCTACCTGTTCTTTGCCTGGTGTGTTCTGTATGTGAGTATGGGATGTCTGCCCGAATTCGGGACTGGAACACAGACAGATATATTCTTCTCTTTATAAGTGGAATATATCCTATGTCATTTTATGTCTGAAAAATGTACTTTGTTTATTGATTTTTAAAGATGTCACAAGACAATAGTTTTTCTTGAGTATCAGAAGAGACTTTGGATACTTGAACAACATTTTGGCTTTTAAAGATTGTGAAGATTATGAAGTTAGATTAAAAGCAGTTTCATTTCTTTTTGTTTTTTCTCTTTATTTATTCTTCTCTCATACTGTACCTTCTGACCACAGCCTCAACCCTGTCTAAACTCCCTAGTCCCCAGCATTCCCACTGGCCCAGATCCACTGTTCCTCTGTTTCCCTTCAGAAAGAGCAGGCATCCTAGGAATGTCAACAAACATCATGACAAGATACAATAAGACTAGACACAAACCATATCCATGCATGATTACACAACCCATTAGAAGGAAAATAGTCCCAAGAGCAAGCAAAAGAGTCAGAAACACTCTTACAGTCCCCAAAAACACCAAGCAAAGCAACTGCAGTGCACATTGAGAGGATAGAACTCAGAGACTTCAAGCTCCATAATTGCTTTGTCAGGCTCCCTAAGCCCTTATGATCCCTGCTTAGTTGATTCTGTAAATTGTGGGTTTTTTTCATGTGCTTGACACCTCTGGCTTCTAAAAAACCCTCACCCAAATTTCTGCTTGCTTCCAAGTGCTTCAGCTAGTGTTTGAGTGAAGTTCTTTGCATCTGCCATAATCAATTTTCAGAGGAAGGCCCTCTGTTGACAATTAGGCTAGGAAACAATCTATGATTTTATCAGAGTGCAGCTAGGAATCATTATATTTACCATTATTTTCTTTTTTGTTACTTGTATTTTGTTCTACTCTAAATTCTGAACCATTGAACTTCTTGTTCCTTGCCATCCAGGCAGTGTTGGTCATGGGTGGCCTCTTTTCACTGAGGCCTCAAGCTAGTCCAGTCATTGGTTTGCCACTACACCAATTGAAGCCACCAATTTCCTGGTATATCTTCCAGACAACACAACTGTGTGTCTAATATTTTATGGATGGTTATCTTTTCTATTCCCACCACAGGGAGCTATATGTCATTAGAGAAGATGACAGGTTCAGGCTCCAAATTCTTAGTTACTGAGAGTCCTCACCAGGGTTGCCCTCTGAGCTAGCAAAAAGTTTCTACTGTATTAGGTTTCCACATCAGCCTTAAAAAGTTTTCCTATTCCAGTCGTCTCTCCCTGTATATTCTTCCCATGATTGTTACTATTGCTCTTCCCTGTTCACCCATAAATTCTAGTCTATTTCCTCTTTTCATGTGGACTCCATGCATCCCCTGCTACAGCCATCCTTGTTACTTCCCCTCTCTGAGTCTGTGGATTGCACTGTGATTATTCTTTACTCAACTGCTAATATCCACATATATATATATGAATACATATCATGTTTGTCTATGTGGTTCTGGATTTACTTGCTCAGAATAAAGTACAACTGAGGAAACTAGACATCAACAAATCAAATAATCAAATAAAAATGTGGTACAGATCAAAATAAAGAATTCTAAATAGATAAATTTAACAGGCTCAAAAACACATAAATAAATGTCAACATCCTTAACTATCAATAAATACAAATCAAAAGTACTTTAATGATGCATCTTATACCTGTCAGATTGGCTAGGATCAATAACACAAGTGACATCTCATACTGGCAAAAATATGGAGAAAAGGGAACACTCCTCATTGCTGCTAAGAATGCAAACCAGTATAGCCAGTATGGAAATCAATATGGCAATTCCTCAGATAATTCGGAAGCTATCTACCTCAAGACTCAGCTATACCACTGTGGTAGTTTGAATATAGTTGGCCCCCATTATCTCTTAGGGAGTGGAAGTAGTAGGAGGTGTGGGCCGTTCTGGAGTTGGCATGGTCTTGTTAGAGGAAGTATGCCACTGTGGGTTTTTGAAGTCTATTATTCTCAGGATACTTCCCAGTGTTTTAGACTATGTCCTGTTTCCTCTGAGTCAAGAACAGAGGACTCTCAGCTCTAGTATCACATCTGGCTGCCAGCTTACATGCTCCCACCCATTATGATAATTAACTCAACCTCTGAAATTGTTTGTGAGCCACCTCAATTAAATGTTTTTGTTATATTAGTTTCTCTGGTCATGGTGTCTCCTTAAGAAAAAGAAAATCTAAAACAGAAGTTGGCCCCAGGGGCTTGGATATTGCTGTGCTAGTCCTAACCATGCTTTTGTTTAGAATAATAAGGTCTCTGATTCTTTGGCTTAAGAAAAGGACAGAATGCATTTGGCACTGCACACAGGATCATACTAGGAGGAGCATGGGAGAGAGTGACCTTGATAATGATATGAAATATCAGGAGCCGGCTTAAGAGGTTTCAGAGAAGAATTTTACTATGTTCTTTCAAAATTATTCTTCTGATATTTTGGTGAAGAAATTGCCTTGGTTCAAAGAATCTGCCTGAGGCTAAGGTAAGGAGATTTTTATTAATTCCATTGGCAGAAGAATTCTCAACACAGCTTAAGATAGACTCTGCCGAGTGGATATTAGTGGTAACTCTTAATATTTTTTATTTGAATGAGTTTTGGATGGATACTGGGTTTTATTAATTTGTAACTCTGGCTTACCTGTAACTCATGGCATAGGCTTTGACTGACATCCAAGTCAATTTAATTCATCTGCATTTACATTGATTGCTGGGATTAAAGGCAAGAGTCAGTATACCCAATTTCCCCATCACTTTTCTAGATAATCATTGTTCTAACTATTTCTGTAATGTTTTCTCAGTTGTTGATCTGTTTGCTTGTCTGTCTCTTTCTGTCTGTTCATTGGCATTTTTTTCTCAAGGCTGTATCCTATTTAAAGGGCCAAGGATGGCACACATGAGCCTCCTCTTCAGTTCCCTTCTGAAGTGACTGGTGATTACATTATAATGTAAGGTCATGGAAGAAGTGTGGGAAGCAGCAGCATTATACAAATATATCATTGTAAAAGAAGTATCCAATGTGAGGATCACACTTTGTTTTACTGTTGGTTGGATTATTCTAGAATCCAGTGACCTATGAGGATGTGCACATTGACTTCACTCAGGATGAGTGGGTTTTGCTGAATCCTTCCCAGAAGAGTCTCTACAAAGATGTGATGCTGGAGACATACAGGAACCTCACTGCTATTGGTAAGATTGTGAACTTTCCTTCACATTTTAATATGAGGGGACAAGTGTGTATTATTTATTGGTAGTTTTGTATATTTGTGTTTGAGAAAGAGTCAGAATGAGTCAAATAACTAAGGCATAGTTCACTTAAGATATTCAAATTTGTACAATATCTGTTAATATATTGTCTACCTTCTGTTACTATATTTTAGGCTGCAGTTGGGAAGACCATAATTTTGAAGAGCATTGTCAAAGTGCTAGGAAACATGGAAGGTAATTTTGATTTGCAACTTGGTATATATTTATCTCTGAAGAAATTTTAATTTGTCCTGGATGATTCAAAGAGGAACAGTAGTATCAATAATCAGAGCTTAAAGTATATTGATGATTATTAATTTCTCATAAAATCATATGTCTTTGTATGAGGTCTGTGTATCCAAGGCATTCCTCTAAAACCAGAAGAGAAGGAAAGGATTCCTTAACTGATACCACCATTTGAATCATAACCCCATGAGGAATACGCTGTAGAACTGCTAATCCATTTAGTTTCATACCACTCAGATAGTGCACAAGGAACCCACATATACTCATTGACTAGTATATGGTTAAAACTGTCTCCAAAATAGTCTAGTAAAGAGAGTGTTACTCATGTACTAGTGACTTTGCCAAACTTATTGAAAGAGTTAGTTCATGAGACTCAAAAAGGCTCTAGTGGAGAAACCTTAATTCCTATACCACATGTGCGTGAGGAACAGAAAGCCAAACTGTGTGATTTCAGCAGACAATTCTTCTTCCTTTAATAAGAATGTCATATGTCACAAGTGAGCCTACCAAAATGGAAAGAGGGACTGTATTTCTTTCAGAATAATGAGAAGATATGAAAGATAATTAGTATTTCAACACTGGCTAGATTTGTTGAATGTGCTTTAAGATTATATTTAATTGGTTTTCAAACTTTCTTGGGAAGACATCAGCAAACTCACACTGAAGATAAACCCTATGAGTACTGGACTGTGTACTTACTTTTGTTTGTTCTAGTACACTTTCTTGTGGTAGGTATTGCACTACAGGGAAACATAAGAATGCAAAGTGAATGTAAGGTTATTTAAAACTGAGTTAGTCTAGTTACTTTCAAATCTGTAAGAAAAACTCATAGAAAATGATGCTATAAATGTGGGTCATTTAAAAAAAAGACCCTTACTATCAAAGGTTTTTCAAGACACAAAACATCCCATACTGAAAGAGAGCACCATGAATATAAAACTTAAAATCTGATTGCTCTTTACAATTAAACAAAATTATAAAATTAATTCATACAGATATTAATATTCATCAGTGTAATGTACATGGTAAAACTTTTACATGTGCCAATTATTTTTTGCAGGTATGAAAGAAACCATAATGGAGAGAAACCCTCTGAATATACTCAATGTGTTAAAGCCTTTGCATGTTACAGTCATCTTCAAAAAATTCATCCTGCAGAGAAGCCATATGAAAGAATTCAATATGATGAAACCTTTGCAGGTACCAGATGTCTCCAAATATTTAAAAGAACACAAGCTGGAGAGAAATCCTATGAATGTAATCAATGTGGTAAAGACTTTTTATATGTCAGAAGTCTCCAAGTTCACAAAAGAGCAGATACTGGAAAGAAAACCTATGAATGTAATCAATGTGATAAAGCTTTTTCAAAATTCGCTGAACTCCAAATACATGAAAGAACAAATACTAAAGAGAAACCATATGAATGTACTGAATGTGGTAAAACCTTTGCACTTAAATATAATCTCCAAATACATAAAAGAACACATACTGGAGAGAAACCTTACACATGTAATCAGTGTGGTAAAGCCTTTTCACAGCTTGGTAGTCTAAAAACACATGAAAGAATTCATACAGGAGAGAAACCCTATGAATGTGATCAATGTGATAAAGCCTTTTCATATGTCAGTAATCTAAAAAAACATAAAAAAATACATACTGGAGAGAAACCCTACACATGTAATCAATGTGGTAAAGACTTTTCAGATGTCAGAAGTCTCCAAGTTCACAAAAGAGCACATACTGGAGAGAAACCCTATGAATGTAATCAATGTGATAAAGCATTTTCCCAACTCAGTAATCTAAAAACACATAAAAGAATACATACTGGAGAGAAACCCTACACATGTAATCAATGTGGTAAAGCCTTTACACTGAAGAGTAATCTTCGAGTACATCAAAGGACACATACTGGAGAGAAGCCTTATCAATGTAATCAATGTGATAAAGCTTTTGCGAGTCCTGGTGAGCTTCACAGACATAAAAGAACACATACCGGAGAGAAGCCCTATGAATGTAATCAGTGTGGTAAAGCCTTTTCATATATCAGTAGTCTCCAACTTCACAAAAGAACACATACTGGAGAGAAACTCTACACATGTAATCAATGTGATAAAGCCTTTTCACAACTCAGTAATCTAAAAACACATAAAAGAACACATACTGGAGAGAAACCCTATGAATGCAGTCAATGTGGTAAAGCCTTCTCACATGTCAGTAATCTCAAAACACATAAAGGAACACATACATCTTCAAAGGCATGAAGAAATCCATTCTTCAGAGAAGCCATATGATGGTATTCAATATGATGAAGCCTTTGCAGGTACCAGTTGTCTCCAAATACTTAAGAGAACACAAGCTTGAGAGAACCCCTTATGAATGTAATCAATGTTACCACATATGCTCTAAATTCCAAATACACAAAAGTACACATACTAAAGAGAAACCCTATGAATGTAGTGAGTGTGGTATAAAATCTTTGCACATCAGTGTAATCCTTATACTGGAGAGAAACCATGTGTATGTAATCAATGTGGTAAAGCCTTTTCACATCAGTGTAGTCTCCAAACACATAAAGGAGTACATACTGGAGATGAACCTTATAAATGTAATCAATGTAGTAAAGCCTTTGCATGTCGTAGAAGTGTACACATCCATCAAAGAACACATGCTGAATAGAAACCCTACAATTTCAGCCAATGTGGTGGAGCCTTTGTATGTGTCACCAGGCTTTAAAACCTTGAGAAAAAAATCATACTGCAAAGAAACTTTTTTTTTCTTTTTTTGGTTTTTCGAGACAGGGCATTGGAATCTGTTCTGGAACTCACTCATAAATTTGGCTGGCTTTTAACTCACAGAGATTTGTCTGTCTCTGTCTCCCAAGTGCTGGATTAAAGGGGTATGCCACGAAAGTCCAGCCTGTCAAACCCTTTAGGTGCAATCAGTGTGGTAAAGTTTTCCTCTTCTTGGTAGTCTTTATACAAGAATAAACTTTTAGTAGATAAGAGGTCTATTAAGGCCTTTGCATATCACAGTATTCTGAGGACCTGAGAAGATTCATACTGAAGGTAATGTGACTATAAATGTTTTGGAAATATCTTCAGCCAACACACATTTACTTACATAAGACTGGGAAGAAAACAAGTATACAAGTGTCAAATCTGTTCAAGCATTATGAAGTCTCTATTTTGTTTGTACCTGCAAAATTATATGGACAGAAGTCCTGTGAATTCAATGATAAGGTAACCCTTTTTGATTTCGCACTTTTCTTCAATTATATAAATACACTTATCTGTAGAATTTAGCTCGATTCAGGAAATAACCAGGCTAGCTTAAAGATAAGCAATTATATTTTTACTTATTATAAGGGGAAACTCATGGCACAAGAATTTAAAGTCCAAGTTCTGCTGTGTCCTGTGGGAATCACCCAGAGAGCAAGCACCTGGTCCATCCTAGTTTTTCTCCTGGGCTCCAGGAAGCCACGCCTTAACTAGGTTCCACTTCATGAAGATGATTCATTAACAAAGCTTCCCTATCACTTATTCAGATGTAAAATTTTGTGGATGTGTATGAGTGCCTCTTCTGTGTCTTTGATAATGTCTTAGTCAATTTATAGAAGAGTTTAATGTGACTCTGGGTTCCAGGTGGTTACATAATCACCTCGAAGTGTTGTCACAAGAAGTCAGACATGACAGCTACATTTGGAAGCTAAGAACTCACATCCTCAGGCTGCAGCATGAACCAGGTGTAGGAATTTGAATGGTGTGGGAATGTATACTCTCAGGAACAAACCCATGACATATTTCTTCCAGGATGACAATATTTTCTAAACTTTCCCAAATGATGCCACTTATTGAGAATGATTAATTTCTGTAATTTCAAGTCTATATTCTTGCTTTCTATTGCATGATCCAAATCACGATTGAGATAAACTCTGGAAGTAAGTCTTTAAATGCCTCAACATCTGGAATTACAGAAATGAATGCTTATAGGAGAAAAACATTCATGAGTGAAAATTTTAGTCAAAATTTTTTAAATTATGTTATTTTAGTGTGTCTTTGTGTGGGTATGTGAATATTCATGCTTGCTTCCAAGAAGGTTAGACCCTTGGGTGTTCCTGTTGCAGGACTACAGGAAGTTCTCAAAAACCTGACCTTCATCCTGACAATGAACTTATCCTAGCTGCTTGTCTGTGTCCATAGCCCTGTAAATATTTTAAAGACTTTTTTAAAATCATCTTAACATCAGATAATAGGGAAGAACTCCTGCAAGAGAAAAGCCTTCTTCATGTAAATGATATGGTAAAGACTTTAGACATTAAAGTGGTCTTCATTGTCCAGAAATTCTTGTTACATATCTTTTTCATCATGAAGAAGGTTAATCAGTTACTATTTTCACTCAAGTCTGATGGTGGGCATTTCTCCATTGTGGTTTCTGGTAAGTGAGAGATATTAAAGTGTTCTATACATTTAGCAATCCTTTCAATGAAGTTTATTTTGTGTTCTTTGTATTCTTTCTGTGACTTTTGTACATCTACTGTGCTTTCACTTAGTGATAGGTATTTTCTGCTGAAATATATAGAATGAGATGTCCATCATCTAAGTGAAACATTTATTTTAATATTAGGCCGTGTATATTCATGCTTTTTAAGTAATGGTGTCTGTGAAACGGTGGTAAATTTTTTTCTGGATTTCTTTTTCATATTTTCACCAATTCCCTTGAAATGTCAATTGCTATCCAGTCTAGCTTGTATGTCACTAATTAGTTATGAATACATCTGAACTCATAATCATAATGGGTCACTCTCTTGAATATAAGTCCAAGGGTACATGTTAGACCCCAACCTTTTTTTTTCTACAAATTTTGTCAAAATTCATGTTAAAATGCATAATAGGATAGAGTTTAAGAAACATTACCTTATATGTGTGTCCACAGCATCATTTACATCAAACTGGTAGAGATGTAAAATGTGGGATTATCAGTAACCAACTGAATATTTCACAGTATAGCTTGATGTCCTGTGGATATGTATACATTATTTGAAGTTCCCTGCATCTTCCTGTCCCCATTAGTTATCCATTTGTCACTTCATCCTGAAGTGCTTCCTTCTAAGGGAATTATCCAGAGATGCCAGGTAATGTAACATCAATGAGATTTATTTGAAAAAAGTTTCTGTTATATGTATGTGTTATATGATTATGGAATTTTAGGCCTGACAGATGTGTGAAGACCATAAGACAGGTTTTTGGGGTGGACTCTTGGCTTTCTTCATATGGTGATCAAGATTAGGTTACCAGACTTGCATACCACACACATTTCCCACTAAGTCAGCACCCTGATTAATTGAAACATTCTACCAGGAATATGTTGCCTTTTTTCCAGATTGTAAACATGTTTTCATTGATGGATAGAGGAAAAATGACAACTTACCTAATAAAACCTATTTTCAATTGAAAATGATAAACTGCTATCTCTTCTTTTGTTTTTTCCCTTTTTCGTAGAATGTGTTATCCTTAGGACTAAACACTTGTTCGTAACATTTTCTCAGAACCCCAATGAATACCATAATATTTCTTAGTACATAAAGTTTGTTGCTGCTGTCTGATGACTTGAGTTTGTCATTGAATATACTGAGTGCAAAAGTGGAGGTAAAAGTGGAGGCCGTAAGAGGGCATCTGATCCCCTTTAACTGGAGTTAGAATTGTGAGTTGTTTTGTGGGTTCTGGGAAACAAAGTCAGGCCCTGTGAATAAGCAACCAATGTTGTCAACTGCTGAGCCATCTATTCAGCCTAGTGAACATGTCATTGTAGCAGTAAGGTGTGAATGGGTGATCCTGAGTTCATCTTTGCCTCACTTCTTATGACCCAAAAGAAGTACAAGATGGACAGCATCAGAAACTAATTTAGAAATATGCACAAAGTTATCTTTGAGCCCAAATCTCCATAAAACAATGGAAGAGTACAAAAATTTTTCGGGAGAGAAACTGAAAATACAAGTCTTTAAAAAGTGACAGACCCTTGATGAAACCACAAAACCGAGTTTAGCCCAAAGTTGGTAAATAGTCAGCAATGGGATACCACAAGGACACAGGGCAGGTTGGCCCTCCTGGAGTTTATGCCTCCTGTAAGGAGAGGAAGGGAACTTGCAGGTATGAAGAATGACTTTTCTGAACGTGATCATAGTCTGCTTCCCTGATGACTGTAAAACTTTCAATTAGGAGACTTGAATGGTGGTGACTTCAAATGACGTGCAGATTTTTAAAAAGTCTGGTACTTAAAAAGAAGTCACTGTAAGGCTTTCACAATTGGGCATTTATTTAGAGAGAGGTGTGGAGTATTGAATTGTTAGGGAGGAACCTTTGCCCATTGAAACCCAATTGAATAGGCAGAGGCAATGCTTGGGGTGGACCTGAGCACAAGCTCACTCCTACTGTGCTCTCTGTATCCACTCAACTGTGGTGAGGGGCATTTAGGTTATGTAAAGGTTCTGGATATTATGAATAGTGCCGCTATGAACATAGTCGAGCATGTATCCTTGTGGTATGATTGAGAATACATTAGGTATGTACCCAATAATGGTAATGCTGGATCTTGAGAGTAGGTTGATTCCCAATTTTCTGATAAACCACCATATTGATTTCAAAACTAACTACACAAGTTTGCACTTCCACCAGCAATGGAGGAGTGTCCCACTTACTCCAGATCTTCTCCAACAAAAGCTGTCCTCAGTGTTTTTTATCTTATTTATTCTGACAGGTGTAAGATGGTATCTCAGAATCATTTGATTTGCATTTTCCTAATGACTAAGGATGTTGAGCAATTTCTTAAAGTCTTTTCACCAATTGAGAGTCTTCACTAAGGAAATCTTTGTTAAAATTTTTTCCTAGTTTTAATTGTATTATTAGGTATTTTATGGCTAGTTTTTTGAGAAATATATTTAACTTTTAATTTTTAATTTTTTATAATTTTAATTTTTATAATCAAATATATATATTTAATTTAAAGCGTGTGTATGAATCTCTGGTGGTCCCAAACCTCACTTGGTAGAATAGACTGTCCTAGGACATAAGAGAGGTCTTCACACACTGTCTCCAGAGTGTATGCACAATACATGTGCACAGCACAGCTGGATAACATGTTATTTAATTGGCTTAATAAGGATGAGTGTCTGAGCCTGGTTAGTTAAGGGAGTTAGGACACAGACTCTGGTCCTAATTCTAGTTATAGGATGGCTCCCATTAAATACAATCCTTCTTAAAGTCTACTGTCTTCCAATTATTAAAAAGAAAGTTTTTCTCTATCATTGAGTCTCTTACAACTCATCAAGTGACTAGTGCATAGTTCTGAATTTATTCTAAAAATAGTTAAACCCCAGGCTCACAGAGATAAGTGCTTTTATAATGTAGTTAACTATAATGCTCTTTTTACTCATCCCATCTTTCTTATGCCTGACTAAATGAAGCTGGAGCAATCTAAGTCAAACATGGTGGCACAGACATGTAGTTATGGTACTAAGAAAGTGGAGGCAGGAACTTCAGGATTTTTAAGTTATCTGAGATGAGAATGGTGAATGGGGTGTGGAGGGAGGCCCAGAGTTCCAAGGAACACTGATTGGCTCAGATCAGTGTTCAGAGTGTTCGCTGCAGCTCCAGAACTTCAGACTCATTAATTACACCAGCAAATGTCTGATGAGGTATTTGCACCCAGGTTTTCTAATTTTGATAATGTTTCCTACCAAAGGAAGCCTAGGTCACTGTGGGGTCAGACCATTTTGTTCTTTAATGACTGGAATTTTCATTTAAGTGGGAGAATTTGACTCAGGCAGGGATGAGCTACTAATTGAGTATCCAATGACACATGTTTAGCACTGGATCTATATACACAACCAACAGAAATGGCCTCAGCAGGCTTTAT